>JAPSGF010000057.1:2267390-2284249 GCA_035772895.1 Perdix hodgsoniae | reverse complement strand
GGCAGGGCTGTGGGGCAGGGCTGTGGGGCAGGGCTGTGGGGCAGGGCCATAGGGTTTGGCCACAGAGCAAACCGGAGTGCGGATGGCTGGCAACCACAGTGGGGATGTCTGTGTGAGCATCAATCTTTGTGAGCGAGGAGAGGATGGAGCGGGGCAGTCACAAGTGAGTTATCCTGTCACTGCTGACAAATGAAGATAAATTGCGTGCCACCGGCTGTTTATTTACATGCTGTGCTGGGGATGCATATGGGTATGAGCAGGAGAAGCAGCACAGTGTCAGGTATGTGATCACTGCTGCAAAGGGTGGGGGTGAGAGGTGAGGGTGAGCGTTGGTGTGTGCTAGGAGCACGGGGAGCAGAGGGAGAGGACTGGGGGAACGCCGTGTTTGTGCTGGAGCTGTGGCCCCATCAGAACTAAACTGGTGGTTCAACTGCTGTTGTCTCACACCCGAGCAAAGAAGCTCCTCTTCTGCGGGTCACTTTCCTGCCATCTCAGCTGTGGGTGCAGCTGGCACTGGCGTGTCATCCTGCTGGCTGCTATGTGAGCACACGCTGGCAGTGACCGTGGGGCGTCAGGGCTTGGTGCGTCAGCCAGGGAGGGACTGCAGGAAGCTGCCTGATGCTTTCTGGATGAACGTCTTTGTTTTCCCAGGACCCACAGCAGCGAGGAGGTTGAAGTCTGTAATTGCAAGGTGTGTTATTTGGGAGCAGTGCTGATGCACTCCATAGCAGTGCCTGACTGCAGCAGCCGTGAAGGCGCAGGGTGGGTGTGCCTGGGAGCATCACACACTTGGAATTCGCATCTTCGTTGATGCAGATTTGTTTCCAACTTCTCCCTCAGCTCGGTGCAGTCCCGCTAATCCTTTTACAAAGGCATGAACTGCTAATCCGGATCCTGCACCAGCCTTGCTGTTGTTTACGCAGCTACCTGGATTAGTTTTCATGTTTATAAGGACATCTGTGTTATTTGTATTATTTGTGAAGAGCGCACTTCAAAATTGGGGTTGACTTTTTGCCACTTCCTGGCACGGAGCCTCAATTCTGTAGCACCTCCTGAAATGGAAAGCTGTGGCAGCCAAGGGATTGTGTCCTTCAGGTCTCTGCATTGGGCTCACAGCCGCTGCTCTGCATGGAGAGCTGAAGGCGTTATGCTAATCCCGTGTCATGGCTTTTGCCTGCGGCACACGGTGCCAGTGGGGATTAATGTGAGGGAGAGAGCGGCGTGGTACGGACCTGGAATAGCTGACAGGCTGAGGAGTGTGGACAGGTCTGACGGGAGCCCATTATCTTCCATCAATATGTTGATAAACTGTTATCACTAAATTTTCCTGAGCCTAACATAAGCTTTGCATCAGGCGGGTATGAAATCCATTACTGTCTGTCACACTGCTTGGCTGTTGGAAGGAAATGGGTTTCTCCATTAGGGTTTGGTTGGATTCCTTTATCTGCCCCCTGCTTTTCCTGTGACTCTCATAATACGAAACGACAAAGAATCAAAAAAGACACCCAAACGGGGGAGCGGTACGAGCCGCATCGCCCTTCTTGGCCTCATTAAGGAGCCTGAGGTCCGAATTAACTTGCAAATCGGCTTGCTTAGTGAGTGATCCCGTGAGCTCACTCCTTTTGCTTAAAAAAATAAGAGAGTAATTTTTGTTTTACAGTAAATTTGGCATACAAATGTCATGGCATAGAGAAAACAGTTTATCGTCATTAGCAGAGCAGCTTCCCTGACCCTTTTGTCTTCACAAAAGCAGATGGCACGGCTGCCCTATCATTTGCTTTTGTTTTATTAATCTCACAGCTCCCCCAGCAATCATCCCTGTCAAACCGGGATGTGTGTGATCCAAAACTGCCCGCCAAAAACCAGCAGCCGTTTGCAAACAACCCAGCAAACACAAATAAGCAGAAGGATAACGCACGCAGGCGCACTGTGAGCGTTACCCATTTCTCTCCAAGCCCACGGCCGGGCTGAGAGCTGTTGTGGTGCCATGCTGACCCTGTGGGGGAGGCTGTTCCATGCCATGCCATGCCATGCCATGCTGTGCCACCTATGCCATGCCATGCCATGCTCTGTCATGCTGTGCCGTGCCATGCCGTGCCATGCTGTGCCACCTATGCCATGCCATGCCTTGCTCTGTCGCGCTGCACCATGCTGTGCCCCCCTTGCATCCGCAGTTTGCCACTGTTTCCTGCCTCAGTACTTGCAGACCAGGAGCTGCTTTCTGTCACCCATGAATGCAAGGCTCACAGCTCCGCTGGTGGAAGTGGTTGGATGCCAGCTGGCCGTGGAGAAGTGCTTTGTCTCATGCGTGTTGTCAGTGTGCTGCAGCAGATCCCAGTTTTCACTCCCAGTTTGTTTGGTGTGTGCAGAAAGAAGGAGACCAAAGGACTTGGCTGAATCTGGCACCAACCCGGGTGTGAGGAGTGCTTCCTTTCCAGCAGCAGCACCGACCTGTGGGTTCTTGGGCTTGCAGCAGTGCCTGGTTCTGATGCTGGGTTTGGTTTGTGTGCTGGATCCTTGCACCTGTGGGGCTTCTGCTGTGCCAGATGCTGGGTCCGGGTCTGCCAAGGAGAGCTGGAATTTAATACAAATAAATAAAGGAAATGAAGAGTGTTTCCCAGGCAGCTGAGAGGTCAGCATGGAGCAGGCTGTGCCACTTGCTGCTCCTCAGACATCCTTTCCTGCCTGTAGTTAATCCCAGGCAGACAGCCACAAGTGTGTTTGCTTCCCTCCTCTCCCCTTTGCCTTTCTGTCCTCCTGCAGTGCACACCAGGCCCTGGATTGTCACTGCTGTGACTGGCCCTGTGCTCTGCTGCTGCTGGTATTAATTTTTTGTTTATAGAAAAATCAATAGGCTTTGAGTTATCAAAAGATGTGTGCGCTGCCGGGAAAGACACAAAATCAATGCTGAAATATTGCCTTATTTAATGGCTGCTGTAAATAGCTCTGTTATGATTCTTTAGTAGCAGTAAATGATGAAAGCAGAGGAGGGGTCTGTGGGATGCACTGTGCTGGCCTGCCCACCGCCCAGAGCTGGCAAGTGCAGCTCTGGGGGGCTTGGAGCAGCACAGTGCTGGTGTTTACTGAACGTAGGGAACAATGGCAACATGCTGTTCTTGGATGATGATAAATTGTCTGTGTAGCTGCGTGCTCCAGAGGTACTGAATGGGCCAGGAGCGAGGGTTTGGGCTCCAGATCTTCTGAATATTTGCTGAGCTGTATCCCTGCTGCTTGCTTGGCTGGGATATGGATCCAGCCCTGTGCAACCTGTGGGGCTGGGAAGGAGGCAACGACCTAAACTGTGTTCAAAAAAATTGTGGAGGTGGAATCTGCTCCCAGCAGACTCTCGAGGGAGTTTTAAACAGGAGCAGCATGTATTCCTGGGAGAGAAAAAGGCACAGCTTCCATCTGCATCTTCACAGTGATCCTCTAACCCTCAGTCCTCCTCACCAGCTCTCAGGAGAGCCGCTCTCCAGCACTCAAGTACGAAAGAAGAGAAAACCCAACTTCTGTGCTCCGTGCCCTTGTCTGAATGCGATGGGACCAGTGAAAGCAAGGCTGATAGCAGGGGGGGAGCAGCAGGAAAGCAGAGTGTCTCAATGCCCAGTGAGCACATGGAAGCTCAGAGCAGGGCTCCAACAGCATCTGCAGGGGTGGTGCTGCTTTGGCTGCTCTCTGCTGAGGATTCCCTCGCCTGAGATGCGCCGAAGCCCGGTGCTTTCCCTCCTCCCCACACACTCCTCTGGGCAGCAGTTGTCCAGTCACAGCATTTCCTTTTTTATTTTGCGTTTAATATTCATGAGGCATGCAAATTAGTGGAAAGGTAATTGCCCCAATTAACGCTAAATAGGTTTTTCTCACACATCTGAAGCAATTTGATGCTTCTGCTTATCTCATAAAAAGTTTCCTAGTGGAACCGCCTCAGACGCGGTGTTCCTACAAGAGCCTGCTGAGCTGTTGTAATTAAGCTGTGATTAGCCAGCTATGAATACATGCTTTCGAATACGACATTTCGCTCTTCGGGCTCCTACAGATTTCACGGCGAGCACCCAAGGTACGTGCACAGTGCACAGAGCCGGGATGAAGCTGCCTCACCAGGGCAGCGCTGCTCACCGCAACCCCATCCCCATGGCTGTGCTGCTGCCTCGGTGCCATCACACCACGCTCTGCCGTGGCACAGGGCTCCTCTGTGCCCCCATCCCTCACCGTGCGCTCTGTGCACAGCACACACGGCAGCATCGCCCCCGAGCACAGCCCTCCTCCCAGGCTTGAGACCGAGGGCCGTGAGGTTGTGTTCACTCAGCCAGAAACATGATGTATCTCGTGGCCTCTGAGCCCAACCGCAGCTGTTTGTAATGTCAGGGTAGTGCTCCGAAATGAATTACAGCTGGTATTTCATCACACGCGTTATTCGGCTGAAGGATAAAGCAGAGGAAGCCGGGACAATTCAGCGAGGAGAGCGAGCTGACAGTTCGTGAATAAATGATGCATTATTCACTCCGCTCCTGTTGCTCTGTGCACTCGTCCCGAATCCTCCACTAAAGCTGGTTCCTTTCAAACCCGGCTGCGTTTCCATCTCCCCGTCTGACCCAGAGTGACAGATGAAATGGTCAGGAAATATTCTTCGGAATTGCAAGTTCTGTCAAAGCTGATTCTGAGAACCGCTTGCGGAAAATTCCTATCAGCTGCCGATTTTCACCCCTTTGCACCTCGAATATGGTGTGTGAGCTTTCTAACTTGATGTTATTTCGGTTCTAAAAGCACTTCAGGAAAAGCAGCGCGGGATTATTGTCAGAACAAGCACTTTCTTTTCAGCAGCCTCTCTCCTCCCTATTACAGCTCCTACCAGGGCTGTTACTGAACTTGGCCTCTTTGTGCAACGCCTTGCACAAACAGTGTGCACGAGTCCTGATGTCTCCAAGCTGAGCGGAGCCTGGGTTTGGCTCTGAGGTTGGCTTTGGGGTTGGCTTTTCAAGTTGGCTCAGAAGGTGGCTTTGGGGTTGGCTTAGGATTTGGCTTTGGGGTTGACTTTGGAGTTAGCTTTTGAGTTGGCTTAGGAGTTGGCTTTGGGGTTGACTTTGGAGTTGGCTTTGGGGTTGGCTTAGGAGTTGGTTTAGGAGTTGGCTTTGGGGTTGACTTTTCAAGTTGGCATTGGGGTTGACTTTTGGGGTTGGCTTTGGGGTTGGCTTTCAGCTGCTGCAGTCAAACCAGCTGGGAGCTGACAACTCTTCCATGTGTCTGGGGTGGAAATCCGTGGATGGGGCTGTCATGCTGAAAATGTGGTCCTTCATATACGGCCCTTCTGTGGATCACATGTGGTCCACATGACATGCATGGAACAAGGCAAATCCCTGCTGTGCTGTGGATTGAGTTTGACCTACTGTTGAGGAAATCTAAAACTTCAGAAGGAAGAGCGTTTGCACAAGCAGAGATGCAGCACCAGAGAGGAAATGTCAGAGTTCAGTGCTGAGATGGAGGGAGATGGAAGAGAAAGCCATGTGAAGATCTGTTCAAGGTGAAAGCTGGGCAACCTGCCCAAGCAAAGGAGATCCCAAACAAAATTCAGAGAAGGGAAAAGAAGGATCTGGGGCAGGATCTGACACGTGATGTGCAGGCAAAGGTCAGCAGCCGGTGGCAGCACCCCTGGGATGGAGTGGAGCTGCTGGGAAGCAGCTCTGTGCAGCAGCTGTGAGTGCAGCGTTGCTGCGCGGCGCTCCTTGCAGCTCCCCTCGGGCAGTGCAGTCACAGAGCACCGCTGAGCTTTAACCTCACTTGGAGCTGCTTCACACAGAGCCGTGTCCACGTCGGCGCTTATTCAGACTGGGAGGAAATGTGCAGAGCAGACAGAAAACTTTCCTTTCTTTGCTAATTTCTCCATCTGTTTTGTGCTTTTGCTCTGTTTGCCCGTGGTGCTGTGTGGGTGCTGGTCGGAAGATGGGCGTTTCGAAGCTGTTGTGCAGCTTTTCTCAGTAAACACGGTCTGACAGTCACTTTAAGTGGGGCTTTTGCTGCAATTCTCATATTTCATTTCTTTATGTTCTGCCAATCCAGCCGAGTCCTGCTGCTCTTCTTTGTCCCTCTGCTATTCCAGTCCAACCCTGCCCCCTACATGAACACACGGAGAAGTATTTTGTCCAATTTAAAGCTAAGCAATTTTTATTTGTAGCTGTAAGTGGGTCCATTAGTGCTAGTCAGAGGAAAGCTGAAGAACATTTGGGAGATAATTGGGCCTGGGTCCATCAGAAGGTCTCGACGCAGAGCCTACCGCACTATGTGCTGGTAAAACATCTGTGTAAATAGCTCTGCAGCTGAGGTTTCATTAGAACTGCCCGTCACGACAGTCCTCCTAGAGCTCTAAATACGCCAGAGACTCTTCTGTGTCTACCCAAAATAGCAAGCTCTCCACTTAGCGGCCCTGCTCTAAAACTGGGGTCGTCTCATTTCAATGTTCCCGGCTGCAGGCGTGACCCGAGGTTCTTTGTTGTAATGTGCTGAGCTATCAAAGCCTCTCCTGATAGCGTCTCATTAGTCCTGGGAGAGGTGAGGCTGGGGTTGGCATCCAGCTGCGCCTCTGAGCTGAGTGTATAATTTTCTCGCCACATCTGGGAGGGGGGGATGTGTAATGGAATGCAAATAGCCCTCTGTCACAGCAAAGGATGTCATTTCCAGTAGGATTTTCTTTGAAAAAAAAAAAGAAAGAAAAAAGAATATACCTTTGGATGAGAGGAGATAATTCTAGTGTTTGTGGAGCTGAGCGACACAGAAAGTCAGCTGTAACCTCGGGCTCTTTTCCCTGCTCGGTTCCAGTCCTGCTCCTTTCCAGCCGGGCATCCCCATGCAGGTCTCCTGTTGCCTGCCTGGCCCTGGCTTCCATTCTGCCCTATGTCTCTGCATCTCCTGGGTAAGGCAAGGCCCCATCACCCCTATGCAGCCATGCTGTGGAGCTGCTGGGTCCCTCCTTTCCGAGCACCGTGTTCAGATGGGCACATTTGTTTAGCAGATCATCATCTGTTCCTTCTGTGCGCCACTTAAACTGCCTGTTGTTATGCAAATCCGGTAATGCATTTATGAGTGCTCTCCAGAGATGGCGAATGGCAGCTAATCTGGTTAGTGGATCGTTCTGCCCTGACCTGTGTCACAGTCAGCACTGATGCTTCCTGCGTTCCTCCAGATTTGGAAGCTGTTCTGTCACTGTCACCAAGTGCTACAGCAGCTGGACTGACCTGAACCCGGGGAACTGCTGGGAGGAAGGATAAACGCACGCATGTGGAGAAGCGTTTGTGGTGTATTTACAGCTGCTGGAGGTGTCTGCAGCATCTCTGCAAACGGAGCTCAGCTGGTCTGGGAGTGAAGCAAGACTGGGCTGAAACTGTGCCCCAGTGAGGGAGCTGCTGGTGCTGCTGTTTTGGGCTGGACAGCACAGTCCTGAACCTGAACCTGACCCTGACCCAGACCCTAACCATAACACTAACCCTGTCCCTAACCCTGCCCCTAACCCTAACTCTAATCCTGACCCTAACCCTGACCCTAATCCTGCCAGGCACAGAGCTCCACTCCTCACCTGGTGCCCCTCTCACTTCTTCCCCATGCACTGAGTGCAGCCAGAATGACAAAAACCCCCACGCGTTCCTTGATCAAATGGTGCTTTGATTGTCTGCGAGCTGAAAGAAACGTTTCTGATTTTTTAAATACTGAACTGAAGCTAGATTGAGGGAAATTAACTGTCTTATTGAAAGAGAAAAGGTTCATTAAAAAGTCACTTTGTTTTGACTCTGCATTTCAAAGGCAAATGCCTTCAACAAGCCCAAGTCTTTGAATAATTCTGATGTACACAGAGCACTTCATCACTCATAGTTCAGCGGAAGGCTGCATCACGCAGCTGACGGTGGTGCTTCCATCATCCCATCCCTGCCATGCACACAGTGTGGTCGGGTCCTGAGCCCCTCCTGCCCAGCTTGGCACACGTGCTGCCCTGCTGCTCCCTGCCAGATGACAGATTTCAGGATAGCATTAGTGATGAGGAGCTCCACTTTCATCAAGGAAAATAATTAGTGGGAATGCATGCAGTTTACAAAAGCGGTTCAATTAAAGAGAATAACAAGCCTTTTACAGCAACAAAGGAAGGGCTAAGTAGACCTCAGTGAGTAAATAAAGCTGCAATCAGTGCGATTAATTTGAAATCTCAGGAAGGCCTGAACTGGATTGGTATTCCAGCAGCCTAATGTCTCTCGTGGGACCACAGAAGAAATCATTCCACGTTTTGGGGAGGATGTGAGGCCCTCATTAATTATAAGCAGCAAGAAAAAGGGAAAAAAGGGACAAGTATTATTTTGCTCTAAATTTCCTGCCTTTGGCAGCACAGGTTTTGGTTGGTGTTCCCTTTGTGAGGGTACACTGCAGCAGAAGATTCCCATCTTTGATTCCCTTGTCCCACCCCGTTGCTGGGGCTCTGAGGGCAATTCTCTGCTCAGCTCACCAGTGCTGGCACTGCTGCCTGCATCCGTCCTCCAGCCCAGCGCAGCCACCCCCTCCCATGCGATGTCCTCCCTGAATTAATCCAGTATTATTCAGGGGAAAAGGAAAAATAATTTCTGTCTTAAAATCGATGATGTGGTGACCTGTGTGTCCGACTGTGGGATCTCCCCCTGTAGGCACCACAAAGAGGCTGTGAGCAGTAGCTGCACGCACAGCAGCACCCCGTTCCCCCCTGCCCCCTCCAGCAGCAGAAGGGTGAAGCCTCATCCTGCAGAGCAGTTGGATTCCTCTAATTCAATTACTCTTCCCAAGGCCTCCTCTTGCTAAACACGGCGAAGCTGTGTCTCAGCAGAACAAAACAAACACTCAGCCTGGATTCTGTGGATCAGCCTTTTGCTGCACCCCAGGGAGGTGCGTGATGTTTAAAGCAGACGGCAGACAGGTAGAAGCAGAACAGCCCATGCATGGGCCTGCAGCTGGGTAAACAGCTCTGCTGTGCTCCTCTGGGTGCAGCTGGCTCCAGCCTGGTAGTGAGGGCAGCACGGGAGCAATTGGTTTGTACCTGCTCAGGGTTCGGATTGATCCCCCCCAGCCCCCGTCGTGCAATTCACGACTTCTCTCATTTAAGCATGATGCGGTAGCTTTGCGTTGCAGCAGGAAGGGTGCCGTGAGAGTGAACGTTCCCCGAGCAAGAGCTGAGTGCTGGGCAGTGCCTGCTGCAAGAATGGCAGCTCGGAGATGATGGGGTCAGGCTCTGCAGTGCGGTGCCAACCTCCCCATGGCGGCCGTTTGCGCAGCGGAAGGAGCAGCGTTTGCATTAAGTCCTCCAAAGTTTTGATAACCTCGTTTCCCTCGGGGGAGGCTTTAGGCAGGATAATGTATAGCCCACTGTTGTATGTTCCGAATTCCATTTGCTGGAGATCAGTATTTTATTGCTAGAGCGGTGCTTAAAAATTGTTCTCTATTTTCTCAGTGTTGTGGGAATTTCTGGCACCCGGAGAGGGAAGAAAAGGATTTTTTGATAAGACGCGGCCTCAGTCTTAATTTATTGGTTCTGATGGGAATCTTTACCCCCACAAATTAATCCTCTTGGTTCCCTGCAGAGGGGCTGTCATGCAGTGTGGCCTGGCCCCCCAGCACAGGCTCTGAGCACACAGTTTGGATACACCTGATGGCTGGCGGTGCCCGGCCACCAGCAGTGCTGAGCTCCAGCAGCTCTGCCTAAAAATAGGACTCTTTGAGTCTCTCCTTTTGTTCCTCTTTTTATCCCATCCTTCAGCAGCCGCCGGGGCCAGCCATGTGCTGTACTTTAATGCCTCCCCAGTGGCTGCCCTTTGATTTGCTGCGCAGTGTCTTCAGCTCCAGCACCGCTCCGCCAGTTCTGCAGTCAGCCTGTCCCCAGCTGGCACTGCTGCCTCCATCCCGTGCCCATCACCTTCGCACTGCCCACATCCCTCCCTCAACACGTCCATGTCCCTGAGCGTGCCCTTGCTGCTGGGCTGCCCATTGCTTTCAGCAGCACAGCTTCCAGAGGCCATGGGCTGGGAACGTGCCTCTGCACCATGGAGAGGTTGGGGAGCCCAGAGGTGTGAGCAGGACGTGTTTCCCCTCACCACTACTGCAGAATGTTTAAGCTCCTCGTGTTTCTTATTCTACTGCTGTGTTTTCAGTGTTACCACGATACTTAATTGCCACAGTTACTGAAATACTTGGATAATTACCTCCTATTCCAGTTCTCATACCATTGCTGTGTGAGCTCAGCACTGGCTCTGCAGTTGTCATCAGACACTGCTTCTGGACAGCAGCACCAGACAAATGGGTCTGCTTCTCCCTTCGGGGCAATGACAGTTTAGAAATGCCCCGTCCTGCCCGTACTTCCTCCATTTGGCAGCTTTTTGGTAGTTTATATAATTTGGCCGTGATCCCCTGTCTAAACCATGTCCAACATTTCATGCAATAAACTTAATGGACTTTTCCATCTTTGAACAGCTGAATTCTTTCTGAGCAGCTGCTCTGGGTTATTGATGGCCTAATTAGAGCTCTGCCTTAGGCCTGCCACCAGACTCTGGGAGACTTTTACACATTCCAGGATGTAACGGAGCAAAGTGTCTCCAAATGATCTCAGAGCGCAGCTTGGATCTGGGGAGCTCAAGGTGGGTGAGGAGGCCTGGAGGATGCTGATGGGCACAACCCTGGGGCTGCGGAGAGCTCAGCACAGCTCTGCCCCCAGCGCTGGTGGACCGACGTGCCCCGGCTGTGCTCTGTAAATCCAGTTAGGAATAAATCAAAGCAGCAGCAAGCCATCGAGCCACCCGAATCTCAGACAGCTTTGTTTGTGTCATTTTCATTTGCCTGGTTAATCGAATTGGTTGGAATTAGAGGGTTTGTCTGGAAAATAACATTTTCTAACCCTCTGGAACACAAGAGGGTTCGGCTGCAGTGAATGCTGATGTAAAGAGAGCGATGCTGATTGCAATAACCTGGCCCTAGATAGCATCAATTACCCACTTGTGGGGGATGTCTGTGTGCTGGCTGCCAGCCCTGTGCCATTCCTGCCTGCAGGGATTGCACTGCACCCAGCATCCCTCAGCCTGCAGTGGTGCTTGTGCTGGGGACTGGGCGCAGTGGCATTCCCATTGCAGAATACAACTGCTTTGGCAGCCTGTCAGATTGCACATTGATTACAGCCTGGCTGTCTCCTTTATGAATTGCATCTTCTCTCATGCCTCTTGGTGACTGCTGAAGCTGGAGGCTTCTGGGTGGCAGAGATAGGGGCACGTGGTGACGGCTGGTGGGGTGCCTGGAGGCCGCTCTGCACCACTCTGCAGGGCTGGGGGCAGTGCTGGGGGATGGAATTGCTGGGTTTCGGGGGCTGCAGCTGAGCTGTGCCACGTCTGAGCCACCCTGCCATGCCTCCACTGACTGATGTGGCGCATGTTGGTAGTGTAGGCACCTTGGTGTTCTTGTAGACCTCTCCATTGAGGAGAAAAGGCAGCAGCCATATTCGGTTTCTCCAGGGTTCTTGAACCCAAAGCCATTCGATCCAGACCCACACCAGTGGCCCCACTCACAGTAGTGCCGTATTTCCAGCTGGGAGCTTCAGGGCCAGCAGTGAGACAAGTGTGGATCTTATGCCACGGACAGCAGGGCCAGAGGGGAGCAGAAATCTGTGCGTGGAGGAGCTGCAGAGCCAGAGCCATGGGCAGGGCTTTGTGTTCTGAGCGCTGCAGTACCAAAATTCATCCTGAAGGGCATGCAGATGGTGTCACCTGATGTCGTTACGTGGTCCCCCACCGGCTGGGCTGGGCTCAGTGCTGTTGGCACAGCACACTGCTGAGGGTTGGGCTCCACCAGCCTGACGCTGCTGCCAACCAAAGGAGTCTCCCCGTGCTCTGCTCCTGTTTGAGCAGATGAGAGCTGCAAAGCCATTAGCGGCGAGCGTGTTCCTTAATGTGGCATAAGCAGCTAAAGAAGATATATTTATGCTCCTTCATTTGCAATTGATAATCTCAAGAGTGAGAGGCTGGTAATAAATAGTCTCGCTGGGGCTCCCGTCCCGCTGCAGCCCACGCTACAGAAGGGAATAGATGGCTCATTTGCATAAGATAATGAAACTGCAGCAAAATAGTAAAATTGCAAAGCAACTTTGTTTTAATAATGACAGATGCTTCTTAAACACTTTAATGATGTCTCTCCCAGCAGTTTCAGCCACTAGCAGAACGAGCGAGATTCTCGCAGTGAAACCCAGAGCCTTCCTGCAAGATACACCTCTTCTCTTCCCCTCATTGAAGTGATGCTTTCACCCCGTGCTCTGCCCCGTGCCCCTCCTTCATGTAACAACACCCCCTCCGTGCTGATACCCGCAGAAGGAACGCACTCACTTTGGCATGGCAGAGCACCATGGGGCTGTGTGCGTTGGCTGTGCACCATCACTTCCCTGCCCTACGAACCCCTTTGAAACCACGTTAGCTGGAGCCCATATGTTACATCAGTGCTGCCAGAAGATCTCCTGTTTACTCAGATCACACTTCTGCTCTGCGCTTGGAGCGTGCAGCACAGAGCCGTTGATGCAGTGCCCCAAGTGAGAGGTGTCAGCACCCTGTCTGCCTGCAGTTTGCTCTGTGCTCTGGCTCCAGCAGTGCTGCATCCCTCTGCAGCTGCACTGCTCTGCAGCGTTTGGAAGCCCATCTTCATGGGTCCTGGGAGATGCTCCCTGCAGGCAGTGCTCCAGGCATGACAGCACCAGGAAGCATTTGAGCCTTTTGGTTTGTTTTCAGGGTTGGGAAGTGCAGAGGAAAGCCCATGTCCTCTTCTTCAATAAGGCATCCTCCTTTTCTCTGTTCCGTCTCCAGATCTTTGAGGAAGTGAGGAGCGTTCAGCTCCCCATCCAGACCTGGGGATGGGGTTAATTGGTTGTAGGGCTGCTGTTGGTGTCCGCTGTCCTCATGCCACAGGTTTGGAGCACTGCGCTTTGGGATCAGAGGATGCTGCTGCAGACAGAGCAGTTCTGCTGTGATTTGGGCCCTGCAGGTTAGGAATCCACCATGCAGACAGCAAGCACTATTCCCTGATGTTTGCCCTATTTGGCCCAATGGGGTGGACTGATGCTCACAGGGAGCGCGGCGCCTTTTTACGAGTGAAATCCATTGTCTGATTAAATATTCATCACACATGATTGGCAGCACGGTGCGGGCTGAGTGACAGGGTTAATTACTGCCTGGTGATAAGGCATGGCGCGGTGTGCTGCGCTGGGAGGCTCCCAGGAGCAGCCCCACGTGCCCCAGTGCTGAAGGAGCCACGCGAAGGCATCGGCTGCTTTTTACCTTTTTTTCCCCTTTTTCTTTCTGCCGTGTCCTCTGCATATTGATCAGGGCTCAGAACAAAAAGAGGAGCTCTGCAGGGCTCTCCTCGGCGAGGATGTCGATGCTGCGGCTTTCCAGGACTGGAGTGAATAACAGAGATGAGAACAATTTATGAGATGACCCTTAGGAATAATTACAGTGGGGAGGGGTTATTTTGACCGATGCCCAGGGAATGGCAGCTTTTGGGGATTATTGAATGCACTCAAACCCAGAAGGGCTGAGGTCCACCCATGGCTGTGCTGTCCCTGCAGTGAGCATAGCCATGCAGTGCTGTCCTCCTCTGGGGACCACGGGCAGCTGCTATGGGCTGGGCTGTGATGGGCTGGCTGTGTTTAGGACCCCATTCCAACTAAGGGAGATGGAGACATCAGGCACAGACTGAGGCAGATTTCGTTATTTTCTAGAAATTATTTTTTATTTAAAATTTAAAACCATATTACTTCATACAGCAAACTGTGCACTTTGATATATCACAGTGTCTTAAAAAGGAAAATAATTGGAATTTTTTCTTTTTTCTTTTTTCTTTTTTCTTTTTTCTTTTTTTTTTCTCTTTTTTTTTGGAAATTTTATTTACATCAGCCTAGAATGATCAGCAAGTAACACAGTTACTATGAAACCAAAATCGTTACAAAATGTTTACAAAAAACTATATTCATAGAAATTCTGCATGTCCACAAAGGAAATTCCCCTGAATGTCAAGGAGACCAGTTTTTGTTTTTTTTCTATTTTTCCTTTTTTCTTTTTTTTTTCCGCACTCTCTTCCATTGTTGTTGTCAGTTGGTTATTTTTTTGTTGTCTTTTTTCCTTTTTATTTCTTTTTGTCCGTTTTCTGTTTGACAAAAGTGTGGGCAGTGCAGTGCATCCCACACTGCAGTGCTGTGGGGCTGAGCGGTGTCCCTCCATGTGCTGACTCCGTGGGTTTGTAGCGTTGGTGTCTTTGCCCAAATCTCATCAGATCAGCCTAAATGGAAGAGCAGCCCCAGAGGGAGCTGCCCATGCATCCCTGCTCTGTCTCACAGGAGACCTGGAAGGAGAGAGCAGGTGAGAGAGGGACAGTGAAGGGGAATGGGAACGCTGTGGGTACAGTTCCGTAGCCCTAGTGTGGTTTTCTTCATTTCCTCCTCACTTCGTCAGTCCCTCTGCCCACCAAGCAAGGAATGAACCTACTTGAGAGTTGGAAGTCACGTTCCTAAGACACGAGTCGCTGGTAGCCATGAGCAGGTCACAGGGCAGCTTGCAAAAGGCTTTGATGCTTCATCATCATATCTGCGCCTTATGGGGTCTCCCCATCTGCCAGGTTCCTCACTGCTGCCTGCACAGCACTGCACAGCCCAACCCTGGCTGCGCCCCAGCTGTGTTCCCTCTGCAACCCATCCGCATCCCATCTGCATCCCAGCCTGCTCCAGCATACAGCAGCGACGCTGAGATCAGGGCTGCCCAGCACAGTGAGCAGGGCTGGGGGGGCCACGGGGCCGGGTGGTGTCTGTGCTGTCTGTGCTGTGAGCTCCCTGCCCAGCAGCACAGTGCTGTCAGAAGAGCTGGTGCTTCCTGGGACTGAGCGGGATTGCGATGGTTGAACCACACAGACACGTGGAGAGCTGGTGTGTGGTTGGAGAGAGAAGGGAGAAAGCAGAGCCGCAGCGGTTTGTCTTGCTGGTCGACAGCACGAGCGGTGCTGGTGCTCACCTGTCACTCTGGGGCATTTGTGAGTAAAAGGAAATTGAACTGGTGTCAATGATGAATAACCGGTGCTCACGGCAGTAGTGATATTTAGCTCAGTAACAAAAGAGCTCTGCGGAGAAGCAAAGTGAATGCTGGTTTGGGGATGGTTCGCTCTCAGGAAATGTAAAGCAGGTTTCAGGCTTTGTTTTTATCTTTGTCAGGGTTGTAAAAATCTCTGTCTAATGGCTTATAAATCTGCAAAGGGAGCATCAGCTCTGCTGCCCTGCCCAGGCCTGGAGGTGGTGAGGAGAACTGGTGGTGCCCATCAGCTCAGGGAGCAGAGCTGTGCTCATGGTGCACCCTCAGCGTTGGGTGCACAGTGAGCAAACTACAACCATGGTGATGTGCACTGAGGTGGCAGCTTTCAGCTCTGACTTTTTACAATTTCTATGAAAAGGTGGAAATAAATGTAAATTCTTTGCATATCTCTACTTGAGTCAAACTATGACAAATCCATTTTTAGTTTCGGGTCTCTACGTTACTTCTTTACATCAGGGGAGAACAAAATAAAGACAAATTCTGTTTTTTTGGGGGGGAGGGGGGGGGGGAGGAGCTGTCTCTCCTTGATCTAAGTTGCTAGTTGGGATCAGCTCCAAGGAAATCTTCCTGATGGAGGGTGGGAAGAACCCCCCATGCTGTGGGGCGCCGGGCAGGGGCTGGGGGCTGCGCTTTTCTTCAACACCAGAATCTGCACTGGAGCTTTGAAGCACTTTCTGCAGTGCTCGGGTGCTCGTGGTGCTCGGGGTGACAGTGGGTCTGCTTGCTTCTTTTTGCAGTGGTTGGGAAGAGATGGGTTGTGTCCCCATGGAGGGGCGGAGCGGAGCGGCGCTGCTCAGCGTTCCTTTCGGTTAGCAGAGGGGTCTTTGGTAATTCTGACTCGATTGGTGCTCAGGACCAGCCTTCTGGGTTAGCGACCTGAAAAGAAGAACACAGTGCATGGAAGATTCCTTAAGAACACATGAGTGCGTTTGCGTGGAGCTGTGGGTGGGTGAGAGGCACTGGGCTGAGCTGCACCGTGTGCTGGGACCCCAGCAGGATGCTCAGGTGTGAACACAGAGCTGTGGCCAGCTTCATGGCACTCGTCCTGTCCTCCTCTGGGATACAGCTCTCCTCCCATCTCTGCTGCAGCCCATGGGCTCTGCTGCCTGGCAGCAGGGGGAGGAACCAGACTATGTGGTGTGGGGCGTTGGGGCAGCCCCAGGCTGGCAGCAGTTCCTTGCAGTCCCCACACACACCATGCCAGCCCCTTCCTGCCTGGCTGCAGTTCCATTCCAGCTTGCTGGGCTGCCTCGGCTCCACCAATGGCTGCTGGGGTGCCTCCTCCGTGCCAGCAGCTGCAGTGCATCAGGGGGCTTCTCCTGCCCCTTTCTCCCAGGTGTGCCATGCACACCCGATGGACAACGTGTCCCTTTATTGCCATGCTGGAGGAGCTGTGCTTGGGGGCTCCTCGCTGCCCGCTGGGGCTCAGTTTGGCTCAATTCAGTTGTGCCTCCACGCGTTCTCGGTGTGTAAACATCAGACTCTGGTGGGGCGCTGGGCTGCACGAGGCCAGGGAGCAAAGCTGTAAAAAAACGAGGAATGAAAAACAAGAAAAACAAAACAGAAAAGCCCCGAGACCCACAGTGCAGTCTGTGCTTTGACGTTGTTGCTTCTGTGCCGGTGATGGATGCAGCTGTGTTGAAAGGCCTTGTTCTCGAAATGAACCAAACCAAGCTTTTTTTTTTTTCCTTTTTTTTTTTTTCCCCCGTGTTCGTTCTTTCTTTCTTTCTTTCTTTCTTTCTTTCTTTCTTTCTTTCTTTC
>JAPSGF010000057.1:2242015-2264297 GCA_035772895.1 Perdix hodgsoniae | reverse complement strand
TCTGCAGCCCTCCACCTCCCCACGGGGAGTTTATTTCCAGTTAGTTTCTTTAACTCGGCTAACAGGAGATAAGAGCAGTCCCTTTCCAAGTGAAAACTCGCCAGCTGTAATTCTCAGCGCGGCACCAGCGGTTTGATAGAGCTGGCTATTTGTTAGCAGTCCAATTTAGAAGTGATTGTCAGTCATGGTGAGAGCAGCCATCAATCAGGCGTTGGGGGAGGAATGTGGGGCTGCAGCTCACACCTCACAGGGCGCTGCGGCCGCACTTCAGAGGGTCTCATTTATCTACGGGATGTGGGTGATGTGCCCTGAGAACACACCGCTGCCAGAAGCAAAACCGTCCTCGTTATGCACAGTGATTTGTTAGCAGTAAATTGATGCTCGGTGAGTACATACCTTGTGTACACCTTGTGGGATGCGAATACAGCATGTGGAGGTGTACAAGACCGGGTTGGACGGAACTTAATGATCCTTGGGGTTCTTTCCAGCCCGGTTCTATGGTGGCAAGCAGCCCCTGCCCTGGAGCTGAGTGAGGGGCAGGCAGAAGTGGGCAGCAACCCCACTGTATGCAGGGAGTGCGGGAACTCAATGCCTCTGAGCTCATTCTTTAGAGTCACAGCTCAGGAGCTGCCTTTAATAACCAATGCTTCAAGAGCAGTCACCCAAATAAATTAATGGAATAGTTTAGAGGAGGCAATATGAGGCATCTTGCCAAGACATATATGCTTTTTTATCAGTGAAATTGGCAAGAAAGTAACTTTCAGGCTGACGATTTTCAATTCCAGCCTGTATGAAAAAATAAATTGATTTTCCCCAACTGAAGATACTTACTCTGGAGGATTTAACATTTCTGTACAAGTGAATGTATGTGTACACACATCCACACACCCTCACATTAAACCCCACGTTTGTTCAGAGCGAGACAGCATCTCCTGCATGATATGAAGGATTCCTGGCATGATCCGCAATGAAAGCGAGATGCTGCTCCCAAATTAATTGATCTGTTTACTCCTGTAACTCAATCTGCATCGCCAGGAAATAAATAGCTGCTCCAAGGTTCTTCTCGTGAAGTCGCAGTCTGCTGATGCAGTCGGGAAGCTCTCAGTGCTGTGGTTTATGGGGGGGCCTGGGGGTCTCAGGGTGGGCAGCAAGCAGCTCTGCCAACTGCCCATGCGTGAGGGCTGAGTGAGTGCAGCATCCCCCGTGCTGTGCCTGTGTGTGTCTGAGGGCAGCGCTGGTATTCATCTCCAAACAGCTACGGCACAACGCAGAGGAAGGGAAATGTGCTGCAGCAATAAGCTGTGCCAAAGTGCCCATTAGAAGCCCAGAGAATGATTCTGATGCATAATGATAGGAAGCTATAAAGATGCTGTGTCCTTGGTTTAAAAAAAAGATAGTTTCCTTTTATTTCCATATAAAACTCTTATTGGAAAGAGTAGTTAAAACACCCCAGTAAAAGGCTATGCCTCCAAATGGCTGCGCCTTCAGAAGGCAGCGCTGTGCTGCTCCAGGTTCAGCCAGCAGCCATGGTGAGGAATCCCACTGCTGATCATCGGAGACCCCAACAGACCCCCACCACACACAGACTGAGCGTTTGCAAGGAGACAGAACCCTGCTTTCGTGATTTCGGGGCAAGTATTGAATATATACATACTGCCCAGGAAAACCTTTGCATATGGAACACGAGCAATGCGTGTAAGCTGAAGATCAGTTGTGCAAGGCACATGTGGTAGTGTGCAAGGATCCCCTCGTGCATTTGGCACTGAGAATAAAGCATGCCTCTGTGTTCTGCCATGGCCTTTTCTTGCAAGACAGCTTTTTAAGGTCACCATTAAATTTAAATTCCTCTCCAAGCTGGGATGCTCACTGCTTAGGTTAATCACCCCTCATTTCGATTCCTTTATTCTCTTGCTCTTTTCTAAAAGTGTGTTTTTAAAGGCCAGCTGCGGTTCCAAAGGTCTTTTTAAGTCTCTGGGTTTCTTTCCATTTTTGAGGCAGCAGTGAAATATGAATGCTCTCAGCACCCTCGCTGCAGTGTTGGCTAACTTCTGAAATGATGTTTTGAGCAGCAGAAATAAACGTGATTTGATTCTGAAGCGTTGGTGGCATTGCCATGCACGGGGCTTCAGGAGGTAAGGTGGGTATGTGAGCAGGGGACCTGGGGGCAGGAGGGGCGTTTTGGCTGCACACAGAGCACTGTGGCCCAGGATGGAGGAATAGCAGTGGGGGAGGTGTGGAAATGGGGATGCTTAGGGGATGAAGGAGTTTTTTGTAGGCTTTAGTGTAAGGAGCATCCATCCTCTTTGCTGTAGGTTGGAGCGTCTGAGCCTGTGCTGGGTACAGCCCCCAACGTTGTCAGATTGCTGTAATTTAATAATTGTGACTTCAATTAGCAACTGGGAGAGAAGGATTTAGCTGTGATGTGAATCTAGGTAAGCTAAAGTGACGGGGTTAATGTCTTAATGACGATGGCAGGCAGGAACAACCTGCTGGAGAGGGGAGGCACGTCCCGAGCCGGGTCTCACCTTGAAGAAGGTCATGGTTGCGCCGTCCTTCACCGCCCCATACTCGATTTTGGTTTGCTTTGCCAGGTCGTCTGCTGAGTCAATGGGGGATTCCATCCTCTCCACGGTCAGGAAGGCAGCGAGGTTGGCCGTGTAGGACGAGATGATGATGAGGGTGAAGAACCACCAGATGCCACCAATGATCCGCGTGGAGAGCGCCTTGGGCATCAGCTCAGAGCCTGGGGGAAGGGGCACGGGGGGTGGGACCAGAGAAGGGACCTGTTTTATGTACGTCATCCACGTGTATACGTGCAGATACATCAAGGATTGGGTCTCACTGTCAAACTGTAACAGCTACGCAATTAAAGCCAGCTGCTTTAGAGGCACAGCATCCAGGCAGATGCAGGTGAGGAGATCAGTGGGTCCTTCCGTCCCTTTCTTGCCGACCTTGGGGACAGTGCACAATTTACAGGAAACGTTCAAACCGAAGTAATTAACGAGGCAGCTTTTATGAGATTTAAATAGCAAGGCACTGATGAACTTTGATGAGTGTTTTGTTCTGCCATTTAAAGAGCGCTTTGCTTTTGTACAGATCGCTTTTCAAAGCGCTCACTCCGGGGAGTGTGTTCAAATACACAAGGTTTTAAAAAAAAATCCAACACCGAGAGAAAGGAGCTATCAGGGCCCGGTGCTTTGAATGATGGTTAGAAGTAGGGGAGCTGGAGATGCTGCTGCATGAAAGGTGTAGCAGGACTGGAATGACTTTTACTGAGCAAACATGAAGGACTAAATGGGCTGTGCTATTTTTGTAATCACCCAAGACACCTTTTAGAGCTAGGAAAGAGCTCTGGGTTTGAAACAGCTGCATTTGGAGGATACATCCAGCCTGGAATTTGCAACAAAGAGCAATTTGGGCTTTGCAGAGCAATTTTGTGCAGCGGCATCAAAGCCTGGTGTGGAGTGCAGCTTTTCTCCCGTCTGAGCGCAGTGAGGAGGCGCCAGGAAGCAAAGCGTTGGGTTTCCAGTTTGCTTTAGTCCTTCTCGAGACGCCTCTCCTTTCCATCCCATCCCTCGCCCTTTGATGCACGGGGAGGTGTGACATCAGTCTACCTTTGAAATGTTTTTCTTCTTAGATGTGGGATTGAGTTAAAAAGAATAAAGATCTTTTCATGTACCCACGGCTGCTGCCCACTGGGGCAGGTGTGGGCAGGAGCCCCACTGCTGTGGGGCAGTGCTATGGGTCTGCCACTCGCTGGCTGCCACCACCGCTATGGGATAAATAAAACGGGGAGGGTGTTTGATGTTTTCCACTGATTCCTATTCCTGGATTTTCTGCAATTAGACCACAGCTGTATTTTGCTCCTCATTCAGCACTGCTCACAAGCTCGCTCCGTGCTGTCTTCCTAATGGATTTACTCTATTCATTCCATCTCTATACATTCTTTTTGCTCTGTTGCATCCATAGATACAGCTGTAATCCTATCTGTGCCCGTTTCTAAGCTCCCTGCCACGCTGGTAACCCACACCAGCAGCTCCGGGAGTGCTCCAAAGGGCTCTCAGCCATTTCCCAGTGCACAGAATGACCACACAGGGATGGAAACAGTGACAGATCAGAGTGCACAAAGCTCTGTCTTCTGCAATAGATCTGAGATCACATGTTTAAACACATGGCTGAATTAACAGAGCTGGAGGGCTGCTGCTATGTGTGGCACAGCCCCTACATACCCCGCACTGTGATTCCCAATAGCTGCTCTGGTGCTGCTCCTTCCAACACCTGCACATGTCATTAAGAGTAATTACTGTTAGCAGGGCACATGTGAGCTGGCTGCAGAGGGATTGTGCCCTGCAGGGTGAGCTCATGGGATGGGCTTTGAGCCAGTGCCTGAAAAAAGGGGAAAAAAAAGGCTGAGATGCTCAGTGCTGCTCTCACCCAGAAGAAATCTGGGGGCTCACGGATGTAGGAGTGGGCTGTGGGCTACACCTGATCAGAGCAGCCCAACTCCCCATTCCCTGACAGCTGTGCCCGGGGCTGGCAGTGTCCCTTTGTGGTGTCTGCTTGGATCTGACAGACACAGAGATGTTATCTTGTTCCTGTCACATAGAAATGAAGCTGTACGTCTGAAAAGCAGCACCAAAAGGCGGTGTGGGAGAAGCAGCAGGGAGCTCTGTACCTTGCTGCATCAGCGCGCCCATCCCGAACCAGAAACTGTTGAACAGGGTGAAGTTGTTCTCCACGATGTCTGAGCCGGGGTTGCAGGGATGTGCGTCGTACCACTCGTATGGGCTGAACCTGTGGGGCACAGAACAGGAGCTCATTAGCTGGGATGTGGCACAGAACACAGGCCATGCACAGCTGGGGCTGCTGCTCCATTTGCCTGTGCAGCTCCTTAAAGAAAAAGGCAAATTCAGTGCCGGGTTTTGGGCAGTAACCAGCATGGCTGTGAGGCTCTCTGTCACTGCTGCAGTGAGATGGTACATGACAGATGTGGGAGCAGCTGTGATCCTGTGCCTCTGAGCAGAGGTGCAGCACTGATCCTGCAGGCGGCTGGGACAGAGCTCTGGCACAGGGGACTTTGCTCGTGCCTGTGGGATTGCACTCAGTGGATGCCCTCACAACCCCACAAGCAGCAATTCTGAGTGTCAGTGCTCACTGCGGGCACACTGCGGGCTGCTGTGATGCTCGGGCCATGGGAGAGCACTCCTGCTCCAGGGGACATCTCCATGGACAGCCCTCTATTCACGGGCAAAACAGAAGGAATTCAGTCATCTCTGCACACATCCTGCCCAGGAGCAGCCCGTGGGCTCTGCCTCTGTTAGCCAGGAGCTGGGAGGATGCCCCGTAGGAGGGATGCTGAAGTTTATAGAGCCGTTTGTTTACATTATCTTAGAGTCCCAGATTTTGCAGAGATTAAATTAAAACCATAATTGACATAATTGTTCTTGAACCAAGCATTAATTATCATCTCCGCTTCCTTCTGAAATCCCTGTAGCTTTGCAGCAGCCCTGTGGAAGAGCCCAGCCTGCAGCTCACACTGGGCAGCGTTCCTCCGTAACCCTGGAATTGCTGGAATTGCTGCTCCCCAGGAGGTTTGGTGCTTTGCTTCTCGTGCCCACAGGCATGGAGAGGGATGTGCTCAGAGCCCAGAACAGCTCTGTCCCAACGCAAAGATCTCACGACTCAAGGAGCTGCCCCAACCTCTGCTTGCTGCACGTACCTCTCACAGAACCCAAAATACAGAGCAGGATGGAGCTGTGCAGGGGGTCCTTGGAGTCACCCCCCCACCCCCCTCCTTCTGAGTGATGAGATGTGAGAAAATCAGAGAGGAAAAGCAAACACTGGGCTGAGCTGTGCTCTGCCTCATCTGTTCAACCTGCTGTCAATGTGTGCTGTGTGAGCGATGCTGCCTGAGCCCCAGCTGTGGGGTAGAGGTGGAGTTTGGGGCTGGATGGAAAATGTCTTGGGCTGCCCGTGGTGGGCTGTGAGACAGAAAGGAATTGCTGAGATCAAATGGGGCCGGCAGGTTGGCATGCTGCAGAACTTCAAGGTCTCCGAGTGAGAACCTACCGATGCTGCTCAGATTACAGGGAAATATTCAGAAAATTGCAAAGCAGCGACCGCCTTCAGTGCTTGAAAAGCAGCAGGACCATTAAAAGAAGGGGTGGGTAAGGAAGGAGGCAGTGAGCACTGCTTGGTGACCCCACGCAGATGCAATCTGGGCTGCTTGGGATGTGCCGTGGGCTGGCATCCCTCTTCCTCAGGTGCAGAACAGGGGCTGAGAAATATTTCATCAAAACCCCTGATTACTTTCTTGTCTCTTTTTGGCAGGGGAGCATTTCAAAGCAGGCTTAGTTAAAGGTGAGATCTAACACGAAATGCTTCTGAGTCTAAATTGCATCTCCAGAGAAATCTCCCACGGATCATCCAGTCCTGGTTGCAATTAAGATGAGTGTTGATCCCCGCCCTGCTGCGCTGGAAGTGATGGGTGGTGACTGTGACCCCACACTGCGTCCCCTCACAGGAGATCCCACGGAGCTGTTGGCATTGTGGTGGGAGCAGAAAGGCTGATCAAAGGGGGAGAGGATCGCATCCATCCTTTCCTGCCTCTGAGCAGCCCCTGGGTTGGCTGCGAGTGGCACTGACCTGTGGCTGTAACAGCAGCACATGGCCCTGGTGCCTGGTTTGGGGCTCACAGCTCTGAGTTAAGGCTTTGTGATGCTGAGTGTTTTTCTCCGGAGGATGGAATCTGAAAGGCCTGGCCAGGGTCAAAAGCAGATATTGGCTGTGTTGCTTCTGAGTGTGATAAATACATCCCGTGTTTCCCCCATGAAAGCTCTTAACTCTGTCATTCCTGCAGAACCTTAGTTACACGGGATGCTTGATGTTCTTAAAAGAGTCTGAAGGCAGAAGGAGAATCAGGAACAGAACACGTGGAGAAGAACCTGTTTATAGGGCTGTGCTTCAGCCCCTGTGTAGCCCACGCAGTGCAGTGCAGTGCTGTGCAGTGGGGCTGCGCAGTGCTGGGTCCCAATACAGCGGGGCTGTAGGGGTCGGGGGCTGCCAGCACTGTCCTGTAGTGCAGTGCCTTGTGTGGGTACAGAGTGCACAACAAACATGCTTTGGAAGGAGAATCTGGGTCCTCTGAGCTGGGTTTGGTACTCAGTTGAGTAGGGAGAAATAAACTCATAACAGTTAAAACTGTATTTGAATTCTAATTCCAAGCTGTGCGAGCATCCCTATAATTGATGGCGTTTGAGCCAAAGACGTTACGGCAGCAGAGTCCATCTAGCTGTGCTCTGCATGGCTGACAGAGACATAAAGTGAAGAAATTCCATTAATCATCTCAGTATTTCTCCTTTCTGTAATTACCAGGTTTTTCTGTCCCGGGTGAGCAGCTGCCTGCTGAGAGCACCAGCACTGGGGGGCTCAGTGCCTTCTGCCCTGCCCCAGGACTCTGCCACACGGCAGAGGTGCATTGCAAGGACCAGGAGGGAGAATGCTTCCCTTACAGCCTGCAGCCCTGGGGACCCTTGGTGCCATCAGGGGACATGAAGCCCCTGCAGTGGGGGGTCAGGGATGGAGAAGCTTTGCCCCCCCCAGGTGGGCTGGGGAGTGCTGGTGCTGTCTGCCAGGCAGGGATTCCTCTGACAACTGCTGTGATGTGTAATTAGGATATTACACAGTAAACTCAGGAAATCATCTCTAAAAGCCTCCAAGGACCTGAGGGAGGTTGAAAATTGCAGATTTGTTGGAACATGAGGGTTAATGGGTTCTAGTTACTGCAGTTTCATGTTTAATCTCTGCTCTGACTGCCTGATGGATGGCAGGGGCTGAGGCAGGGGCTGCCTTCTACATTGTGCTGTGGGGAGGCACAGCCCTGGGGGGCAGCAGGGGCTCCTGAAGCACTGCTGCATGGCTAAAGGTGTGCAGCAGGCTTCCCTGGGCCTCACCCCATGCATCTGAGCACCTAAGGAGTGTGCATGGCCAGGGATATGGCCAAGAGCAAGCAAAGGCTTTGTTCTGCTTTGAAGAGGTAGCATCACGTATGCAGAAGAACCCTGGACTGTGAATCTCATCAAAGACGCTGTGAAATTAATAACACATGCAAATGTATGCAAATTCTGCTGCTTTTAAATATAGAGGTTTTAAACATGTTAATTAGATGCATATTAATTTCTGTAAACAGACACATTGTCGGGTCCGTAGCAATGCGCTCTCTGTTCTTTTGCCATTGGGAAGGCTGTGGGGCTGGCTGTGCCCTTGCTGGAAGTGGGCTGTGCAGGAGGGGAGGCACTGATTGGAATGCACAGAGTCGGGTCACTACAGGGAAGATAAAAGTTGGGCCCGTTTTGGTTTAGCACAGAGCAGTGCCACAGTTGAGCACAAAGCCACCTGCACTCTGCAAAGCCACGGATGCCTTAAGACCCTGTGCTGCAGCTGATGCTGGGATCTCCCGCTGTGGGAAGGGTAGGAGCAGAACGGAGCAATGGGTCACGGGCCAGGGGTAATCTCATTAATGAAACAGGACTGACATCGTGGCTCCTGTGGTGCAGTCGGATCCCTGCAGAACTCTGCGGGGTGCGGGGAGCAGCGGGGCCCTGCGGGCATCCCCTTACCTGGCTATGACAAAGAGCACGCAGCTGACCCCCAGGTAGGCGAGGAGAATGTACATCCAAATATCAGGAGACAAAGGGTTGAGGAAGGAAAACACACTGGGGTTGGTCCCGTTGGGCTTCCGGTACAGAATGCTGACCCCCAGGGTCATAAAGGGCTTGGAGAAGTCTATCGCTTTTTCCCGTACGTGGGTGATGGTGAGAGGAGCAACAGCCAGGTCAGCTTTCTGTGCACGGCACGGGGAGAGACACAAAGGGAGAGAGAGAGAAAGAAGCCATTAGACAGTGAGCATCCTCATCCCTCCAGCCCTGCTCCCCAGCACGTGGAGCTGTTTGCTACCTGCTCTGCTCCTGGGACGCAGGGCAGCGCAGCCCCAGGCGCAGAGCCTGGATTTCAGCTGTGCTGGGCTGTAGGAAGCCTGAGTTCAGCTTGTTCTGGTCTGCTGGATGGCAGCATCATGCCCTGACCCCAAAGGCTCAGTCTGCACTGCTGGGGTGGATTGGGAGCCACAGCAGAGCCCATGCTGCAATGGTGCAGAGGTTCTGTCCTTGCTGCCTTCACCAGAGTGCTCCAAACCCAGCACTGTGTGTGTCCCAATGCGAGCAGGGGAAGCTGGTGGAGATAGTGAAGGATTTCGCTCCTGATATTTCTGAGAGAGGGAGGAAATGAGCAGTGCTGTGGCCAGGGCCAGCAGCCACCTGTGTGAGATCCTGCAAGCCAGAACTGTCAGAATGATGGAGCAAGCAGAATGCCGGCCAGGAGCTTGTGCTTTGCCACAGAAAACGAGAAGAGAAAAATCTGCATGGATGCCCGAGGACCAAAACCCTTTTAGCACAGTAATAAAATTTTACTGTGTCATTTCAGCAGCTCCCGTGATCTGATGGCAGCCCCACGTCCTCAGCAGCACGTGGCCCATCCAGCCAGAAGGAAGCAGCAGCCCAGGCTGTGCTGTGCCCACAGCTTTCAAGGCAGGATGGGGTCTTCGATGCCCTTTTTCTCAATGCAGATTTTTCTGGAGGTGGCTCTGATTGAGGCTTTGCTGATGGAGAGGCTGTGGATCGGCCCCCCAAGGGTGCAGCTTCATTGGTCACACCGTGCCACCGCAATCTGGGTGTCACACACTGGCCCCGAATGCTTCTTTCTCCCATCCCCAGCTTTGTGCTCTGCATGGTTAGATAGCTTTTATTAGAAATGAGGAATTATGGTGAGTGCCAACAGCTTAAAGGCCCTTATCCAGCAAAGCCACTTAAGCACATGCTTCTGCCTTCTCGGAGCCTGCACACCCTCCAAGTGCTACGGATCTCCTCAAGTGCTGCTCTGAACCGAGGCCAGGGAGCCAACATTTTCAACACAAAACGGGGCAGCCCTGGTGCTGTGTCACTGTGTGCTCTGTGCAGGGGAACTGTGCTCACTGCAGATCTCTGCACCACTCCCACGGACCATGCAGTCCCATCTGCAGCTCTGCTCCGCGGCGCCGTGTTGGGCCACAGCTCTGCAGCCCCTGGAGCAGAGCACCAGGACGTATTTATTCAAGAAAGTGAGCCGCCTCGGTGCTTATTTTGCCAATCTGAGCTCGGTGTTTACATAAACTAATTAGGTGTGCGTTGCCTGAGAGACAGGTAAATAGTGCGTGCGTTGCTGGGTTGTTATCCAGGCTCTGTCTGGCAGCACCCAGACGTTCATCCCCTATTGGGGCATCCCCAGGTGCAGCTGCCCTGCTGGGCACGGCTCTGCCCGCAGCATCGCTGCGCTGGGGATGTTGGCAGGGAGCCCTAGGAGGGGGCTGGGCCGAAGTGGGGAGCGTTGAGGCTCTTCCAATCTTTTCTTTAGGGAAGATCCTCAGAGAGGGAACAGGAACACCTCAGGGTGTCACAGGGATCACAGTGACGGCAACCGAGTTCCTAGGGATGCACCAGGGAGGGAAGAGCAGGGAGCCAGCACAGAGCTGGGGCTGCTCCCCACACCACGCAGAGCTTCAATCAGCCGCTCCATCGGTCTGATCAGTCTGAATGCTCCCAATTAGCGGTGCTGGGCGCAAAGGAGGGGTGCAACCCGCTGCTGGGGCTCAGTGCCATCTCCTGACACTGAGTTCCTGCAGGGCATAAATAAGAAGTGAAACAAGAGGAGCCTCATCCGCCAGCAATTGGTTTTCCTGTTGCTGGCCCAGTGGCTCCCAGATGAATCCCCTCTCTGCAGCACTTGAGATAAACACCCACCAGTGCACAGCGCTAATGGGAACGTGGCAATGTGGTGCAATACTTATTTCTGCCAGAATGTACTGTCAATAAATGCCCATTTATTGTGAAAGTGTTAAATCAGCTGTCATAAATCGTCCCTAAGGATAGACATTACATCTTCTCTATAGTTACCATTGGCAGGGATTTCCATTAGAAACCCTATTATTTTTCACGCCTTTTTTATTCCCACAAGAAGTTTTCAGATTGAATGGAAATTTGATATGTACTGTCTCAGCAGAAGACAAGTTTTATTTGTGAACGAGTTTGTGCAAAACGTCCAGAACAATTCACACTGTGGTTTTATGTGGCTCTGCCCACAAACAACACGGAAGATTTGCAGCCGTTCTGCTGGCAGACAGCTACGATTTAGAACCGGGATGGATGGGCCACGGCGCGCAGCGCAGCTCTGCTTGTATCAATAATAATTTCTATGAATAAGCAGCAGTAATAGCTCAGTGCTGATGCAGGGCAGAGATGTGCCATTGCCAGCTCGCTGCTCACTGCCTATGGATGCAGAGCAGGGAGGGTGATGCTGCGCAGGGTGAGCAGCAGGCTGGCGCAGGGCAGAGGGTTGCTTGCTTGGGGCTTATCTGCTCCTGGGGGCACAAATGGGGTCAGGCTGCGAGCGGCTCTGACTGCTGTTGCTTTCCCTGTTTATGCTTAAGGCCAGAGTGAAATAAAGCAATTGCACAAAGGCGGATTGCCCGAGGCATCGCTGCCTATGGGCAGGCATGTCTGGATCAGAAGGGACAGCGGAAGGATGTGCGACTCCAAAGGCAGCAGTGCAGCAAGCTGTGCAAACAGCCCATCCTCACCGCGTGCTGCGGTGTGCACTGCTGTGAGCTGAGCACCACCACCACCCCAAAACTCATTTGTCACACCCTCTAAGCAGCCCCACTGCCTGGGAATCTCACAGCACCAGCAGAAGGGTGGGGTGGGAGCTACCCCTGCCTATGTGCTGAGACTTCCCAAAGACCCCCCTGCTTTGCACAGGTGAGAAGGAGATGCCTTGCAGTGTGGCTGTGCCATTCCCATCGCTGTGTCTGAACGCCATCTCCAGCACTTTTCCTGAGAGGTATGAAGTGGGTTCAAACTCTCCCGAGCAGCAGTCAGGTGTTGTTCCTCTCCCTGTGTGGTAGGAAGGAGCTTTGCTGCTAAGGAAGGGCCGCATCTGGTTGCAGTTTCATTTTTTAATGCTTTACATAAACACTGCTGTAAAAAGCAATGACGTGTAGATAAGGAAAAGAATGGCTTCAGACAGGGTCTGGGCAGTGGCTGTAAATCACTGCTCGGTGTGCACCCAGCCATACCTGTCAGAGTGCAAGGCTGATGCTTGCTTGCAAGGAAACCTGCAAGAAGAGGGGTTTGGCCCTTTGCTGTTGCTGAATGTTAATGTACTGTTTTATTAAGTGGCCAAGAAATGCTTCAGTGCAGACTGACCGTGAATTCAGGGCATGACTTAATGAGGTTGTTCCCCATATCTTCTCAGCTTGTCGCTTCCAGTCTTGGGAAGATCAGAAAAGCCCCTGAGAGCCCTGCAACGTCTTGCAGGACATTGGAAGTGACATGGGTCAGACTAAGTGACAGCGTGGCTGTTGTTCTCCATATCTCATCTCCTGTTCAGAGCTTTTCCTCAGCGACCTGCAGCAGGGTTGCTGTGCTGGGAGGAGGGACCTCCTTGGCACTGCGGGATGCTGTGATCTGGCACGCTACCAGGGGACACAGCCTGTGTCACACATCCATGTCACACATCCATGTCACACACATTGCTCAGGGCACACCATAGCCAGGGCCGTTGTGTAAGAGACCCTTCAATCTGTACTTAGAGCTGCACGGACCTGTCTGGAAGCAGAAGCACAGAGGCAGATTTGCACAGCCTGTGGCACGTTCCCCTGTGAGGCAACGTGTCCTGGTCCCCAGGGCTGTCCTCGTGCGCCCTTGCCATCCTCCTGCCTCTCCGGGATGAGCCATCTAAGGACTGCCGTGTGCTTCTCAAACTGACGGAGCATCGCCGTGTCCCTCTAAGGGACATAATCATTATCATCTGCATTTTACAGATGGAGCGAGTACTGCACAGAAGCAACTTGTCCAATGTCATTTAAGGCAGACAAGACAAATCTGGAAACACAACCTAGATCCCTGAGTCCCAGCTCTGCCGTCTCACCGCGAGACAATGCTCTGTTATCTGCTCACAGCAAAGCTCATTTACCGAAGTGACTCACTCAGCAAATGCATCCTTCTCACACGGCCTGGAAGAGCATCACGGCTGCTACGTACAAGGGATTATTTTTGTCTCTTTTCTGCAATTGCAGCCAATGAATCTGGGAGGTGTCAATGAGGCTGGGAGGGGATCTGAGTGCTGCACCACTGGGACAGGACTGAAGGAGGGAGAGATGTGCTGCAGCTATAGAGCTGCAGCTGCTGCCTGGGAAATGGAGATCAGAGGTGAATTCTGTCCTCATCTCTTCTTCCAGAGACCTTTTCCAGGAAGGAGAGCTTTGTACAAACACCACAGCCCTGAGTGGGCCTGAGGGGGCATGGAGTGTGCTGGAGGCAGAAACCGACTGGGAGCTCAGCATCCTCTGGCTGTGTGTCCTGGCTTCAAGCTAGGTGACCTTTTGGCAGCTGCAAGAGCAGGGTTGCCCCTGGAGTTGCACTGGTGTCAGTGTGCTTCTGTTAGCTGCCTTATTAAAAGGGCAAATATGGGGAGAGAGAGCCGTGCCCACCCAGGTTTGGCCATACTGTGTCCCAGCCCCACTGCAGCCCCGTGCCCCACTCACGTGGTCGATGAGCTCCTTGATCATCCCGTTCCACTGGCCCTTGTCGTCCTGTGCTCCGTACTTGCCGTCCTCCACGAGGCGGATCTCGTAGGTGAAGCCCAGGATGACGGCCAGCTCCTTCAGCAGGTCGATGCAGTACCCCTCGAAGCGGTCATTCCCAAACAGGGCCGTGTCAGATTTGCGGAACATGACGAAGGGTTCCTCCTGGGCACGGACAGCACAGACCCCATTATGGCTCAGCCTGGCTCCAGGGTCAGCTCGCCAGGCTGTGCTGGCACGGGGACACGCTGGGAGTAAATTAACTTTGCACAGCGCAGCAGCTAATTAGCAACCTTGTTTACCCCACAAAATTTAATTTTGTCTCTTCTGAGCGGCCAACTGTTTTCCATTTGGTGGGATTTCAGGGACAAAAATATCCATTTCATGCTTTGAAATGAACTGCTGAGGGGCAGTGCAAGGTCAGGGGGATGAATAGGAGCGCCAGCCCTGCACGCTCAGGTGCCCCCCGTGCTGTGGGGCTGGGGCTGAGCCCAGCAGGCTCTGTGCATGGCTACTGCAGCCCAATGATCCCCCAGCTTAGTTCTGTTTTGTTTTGAAGCGCTCCATGTGGGATGCAGGGCTCTGCTCTGGGAAGTGCGGAGGTTGGGGCAGCAGCTCCAACTGGAGAAGTGCTCCATGCCCATGGGGCAGCGGGTAGCAGGTGTGGGTGCAGCGAGCGGCACGGCCTGGGATGGCATCAGGCATGGGCAGCCACCAAGGGCAGGGAACGGGGGGCACAAGGGCAGCCTGAGGGGGGAAAGACGGAGGGGACAGATGGGAATGGCAAAGGCTGGGAAGCAGCGGGCAGGAGCTGGGAGGCAGGCGGAGGTAGCAGCAGCTGATAGATGGCCACTGTGAGGGTTGCACACAAGGCTGGTGTCCTTGCCGGCGGGGCTGGGCTCCGGCACCGCGCTGGAGAGCAGGGATGGGGCTGGTGTCTGCCTGCAGCACGGAGCAGTGACTGCAGAAGCACAGAGTGATGCAGGAGCACCGCTGTGATAGAGCTGAGTTTGGCACGCAGCTCTGTTACACCCCGCTCCCCCACACCCCTCCCCGGCTTTCTTTTTTATCTCTAGAATTAGTGCTTTGTTTGTGGATCGGTCCAATCGATGGGTCTGGATATAAATACGGCAGCTCCAGAGCAGCTGTAAAGCACTATTAATTTTGGGAAGCGCTGTAGGGATTACATACATATTTAACAGCCGAAGCGCCGAACATTAGCGCGGCGCCCGCTTCAGTAATGCATCTGCAGGTCTCAAACATTTCCTAGGGGGTAATTCTGAACTCTGTGAACCACTTATTCACGGACTATTTCACAATTTATTACTGAAAATGGCCAGACATCCAATTCACAAGCTCTCTCGGTTTGCTAATCGATTTCTCAGTGAAGGTGCCCTCAATTTCATAACTTCACAGTTCCCATATTGCTTGGGGAGAGCGCTGCTGGCTGCTGGGGTAATATTTCTCTTCCAACAAGTTGCTGTGATACGAACAAAAAGGGGAAAAAATAACCTTTCGTGCTTCCCCTTCTGAGGCTCCTCCTCTGGCTTTCCGGCACAGCGGGACAAAGGCAGAGTGCAAATGCACAAGCAGTTTAGGGATGTGGGTTTTTAGAGCCCGGTCTGTGAGGGTGCAGTGGCTGCAGACTGGGGCTGAGCACATTCCCTGTGGGCTGCAGGGTTCCCTCACCCCGTGCGCAGCCCCTGGCGCAGTACAGTTCATAGGAACTGGTGCTGTCTGCATGTTTTGCAGTTTGTACATCCTTGCAGAGCATGGGATGAAAGCACTGCCTGAGAGAAGCATATCAGAGGCAGATGGCTCACAGGTTTCCTCCTGGCCCCATCGTTTTGCATTACACCCTGGTCTTGGAGGGTCACCCCAAGTGGATGTTTCCAGGCCCTGCAGCGCATCCTGACCCTGGCAGATGCCTTCCCCAGCTTCAGTTCAGCTCTCAGCTCTCAGCTCTCAGCTCTCAGCTCTATCTATCCCTGCCCTTCCTGCAGTGCCATGGCCTCACCTCACCCTTGCGGGCTCCTGCACCTCCCAGTGCCCCCCACACATCTTCCTACCTCCCCCCCCCTTTGTGCCTTTTGCTTTGTCACTTCACTTGCACTTGTGCCACAGCTCTCGATGTGGCTGTTGCTTGCCATACCCGTATCTGCTGGGGAGCTGTGGCTGCACCTACTGCCACTGCTCCATACACAGCCCTCGGTCTCACAGATCGCACAGCCTAAAGCTTTCAGTCTCAGAGGTCCTCCCAGTAGCAGCTCTCCACCCTCCCTCCCCAGAATAACTGGGGAGGACCGTGTGGCTGTGAGCCGGCTGTGTGGGGTTGGTGCTCCTTGTTCCTTCCTGGTGGTACTCCACAAACCCGCACTGTGCGATAAGGCCGTATCCAAACCAAAGCCACTCGTCATAACTCATTAGATAGAAAATAAAAATTCATTCTGATCTGATGCCTGCCATCAAATCCAATAGCCAACGTGCGGACAAAATGCAGCGTGACAGCTGGCAGCAGAGGGGCCCGCTAAGCAGCCGTGCTTTGCTGGGTAATGGCATTACTCAGAGCTGGCTTATCAAAGACGTGCTTAGGAGAGGGAAAGAAACGCGATTGTCACAGCTCAGCCCGGGTCTGGGGCTGTTCCTGGCATCACTGTGCAGAACACCAGCATCCCTGATGGGGGCAACTTGGCAGCCCAGCTGTGGGAGCCCACAGTGGGGCTGTGGGGGTCCCCATGGGGTGTCCACAAGGATGAACACTGGAGGCAGAGGGTGTGCTGAGCCCAGGGCAGAGAGGGAGAAGAGTTGCAGTTTCTTACCAGCACGGTGGTGACAATCAGAGATCTGTTGCTCAGTGAGTCTGTGACATTGGGCCCTCGTCCCTTGGAGATCTCGGTGATGTTCAGACCATTGGAGGGGTTCCATGTACCCACCTGAAAGGAAGTAAGCAGACAGGAGGTGAACTGCTGGAACACCAGCAGTGTTCCCTGGAAATGGAAGTTGCTTTCTTTTGGAAGCAAAGCTGACATCAGCTTGTTTCACCCAAACGAAGTCTGCGATCATCACTCAGCATGGGTCACTGCTGTGCTGTGCAACGGGTTGTGTGCTGTGTGGGGCGGCGCTCGGGGAAGGCAGCAGAGCTGGGAGCTGAGTGCATCATTTGCAGCAGCACTGTGTGGGGTGGGTGTTCAGAACACACTGGCTGTCAGCTCTGGGCCAGGGTAGAGCAGAACCACCAAGATTTGGTTTTAATTCCCCGAGTGAGGCCTTCCCAGGAAGGTGCCAGGAGCTGCGGGGAGCACCACATCTCCTCCACCCCCTGGCTCTTCCAGGTGCTCTGCTTTTCACCAGCTGTCAATTTCAATAAGTCGTTAGGCTTTGAAGGTGTCTATTGACCCAGAAATAGCAAAACATGTCTCTATTTAGAGAAGCTGGCCTGGCAGCTCTAAGCCTGTTAACCCAGACCGTGCAGCACCGGAGGCTGGAGGAGCGTGACGGCATGGTGTGGGGTCAGCAGGCTTTGTAATGGGTGATGCTGCCTGGCAAAGAAACCTCATAAACTCCAGAGGACTTCCCATGAGTGCTGTGAAAGGCTCTGAGTATTTCAGGTGAAGCTTCTCTCCCCTTCACCTCCCTTCTGTCCCAGCAGCTGCAATGCAAAGGTCTGCATTGCTAATGGACACAGGGGGTCTGAGCGCGTCTCCCCTGCTCAGAGCTCTGTGGGATGAAGCTTCTTTAGGAAAAGGAAATCGACGGAACTTAAGGCAGAAGTAATGAGTTTAACAAAATGACAGAAAGAAAAGGAAAAAGAAAACAAGTGCCTTAAGAGAGCTGTGCGGCTCAGATAGTCAAAGCACTTGTAATTAGGTTTAGTTAATGCTCCGGTAATCCCTGGAACATCCAGGAGGTATCGGGATCAGGAGTGCAATCCTAAAGCTCAACAGACATAAGCTGCTCTACATAATGCAGAACCCAAGCAGGATTTGTTTGCCGTTCAGCATTCTGTTATTTCAGATTAACCATTGACAGCAGCGCGGCGTCGGCGGAGATTTGACATCGATACTCGAGAGCCCCTCCTGAGCCCAGGGGAAGCTTTCAGACAATGAGATGGTGAGCTGTGAGGTGTTGGGATTGCTGCAGACAAAAGTTGCACACAATATGCGTGGAGCTGCGGGCGGTGTGAGGCACACAGCACTGATAACAGCGCGGTCCTATGGAGCACCTGGCAGACAGAGGTGCAACATGGAGATGCACCGTGCGGTGCCTCACACGTCTCTGCCACTCCAGCACTCCAGAAAGCTGTGTTTTGGGTGGTGCTGCTTCTTTTTTGGTTCAGACTCTATGGGGAAAAAGAAGCAGTCGGGGTACAAAGATCAGCATGTGCTCAGTTTGTGCGAGATGGGCTCTGAGCAAATGGGGCTGGGAGTCATAGGGTTTATCTGAAATAGTTTTCTTTATTCTGTGCTTGGCACCAACAAATGCATTGCTAGGGGAGGGCTCTGCTGACCTGGAGATTTGTTGCTGGAAGCACAGAGGTACTATGGTGATGTGAAAGGGTGGTGACAGCTTCTGCTGAAGAGAAGGGAGCTGGGACGGATCTGGGAGCTGGGATGGGGTGGGATAGGAGCTGGGAGCTGGGATGGAAACACTCTGTGAGCACTGCAATTGATCCCCAACCCCAACTTGAGGAGGCATCTGCTCCCCTTGGCGGATTGCAGGCTTCTCCTGACTGCTCCCAGCTGGTGTCCCTGTGGGATCCATCCCCTGTCCATGCCCATCGGCACAGACTCAGTGCCTTGTCACTGCTGCCAGCCAATCACCTTGTGCGTGTCTGAAAGCAGACGGCTCCAAAGAGGAGATAAATGGCTGCCCTGGAGCTTGCAAACCTGCAGCACATCCCTCAGCAGGGCCAGCACTCAGCATCACTCTGCAAAGGGCTCTGGGAGCCCTCAGTGTCCTCGTGTGTGGGTTTGGAGCCCATTGGGGGTCAGTGATGGCCATGAGGCAGCCTCAGGCTGCTCTATTTTGCCTTAAACAAACAGACCTCACCTTGAGACTGCTGTGAGAGACTTTGGTGCTTTTCTTTTGAGAAGTAATTGGAGAAAAAGGAATGAAATCTCAGTGACCACCCGGTGACCAGCATGGTGTCTGTGCCCCTGAGACCTGCAGTAATACAAGGGGCTGAGGCTGCAGCCCAGCTCCTGGGACAGCCAGAAAACACACTTCGCTTTTTCCTCATCGTCCCTTAAATAACACAGAGGCAAATTAAACTACACGGCGCATCCTCCAGAACCTAGCATGCAATAAGTCAGTGCCATTTCCAAGCAATTTTCCTTTTTGTGGAAATCACACCAAGGTGATGCTTTCAAGAGCAGTTTGGTGTTCTGTGAGCAAGCCGAGCAAGGAGCTGGGTGGGATGGGTTTTATTCCCCCCTGGGCTGGGCGGGCAGAGGTTAATGGCTGATCTGAGCATTCCTTCTGCTCCGCGCTGGGCTGTGTCCCCAAGAAGTGCCACAAGCACTCCTGCTGCTGGGATCTGTAATCCGCCATGTGCTGCTCCGGGGCTGTGAGTCACAGCGAAGGCATGGAGAGGGATCAGAGAAATCTTGCAGAATAAATATCCTTTTTTATATAAAACCCAGAAAACAGAGAAAAACGCAACCACCAGCCGTCTCCTCTGCGTCAGAGCTGTGCTGGGGCAGGACAGACACTGCCTACCTTTTCAAGGCCGTCTTCTTTCAGGCTGATGATGTCCAAGTCAAAATCTGTGCGCAGACCGCTGCTCTTGTTAAAGACGATGCGTCCGGTGAGTCCTTCCCACTGGGCCTGGAGGGGGGAGGAAGAGCACAGGGCTGTCAGTTGGCATCGTAAATAAGCTTCTTGCCCTCCGCTCTCCTATCTTTTAATTAGTCCCACTCCTGGTTCTTTCTCCCCAAAGAACATGATTAATTAATGACCACCTCCATCGCCGTGTTCTGCAGATGGAGATGTTCAGAGCGCTCTGCAGTCCCTGTGCTGGTTTTGTTCGCACCTTTTGTGTCCGACAGCTGTTGAGGCTGTGATGACTCAGTAAAAAACTCCTGCATTCATCACAGCATCCTTGCGGGCTGCATTTATCCTTGTGGTGCTGATAAATGCTGGGCTGCGGGGAGCCCGGCCCTGGGACAGCTCTGGTTGAGCTCATAAATTAAGAGCTGCTTTTGGCAGGATGCTGATACCCCCGAGGGGAATGGGAGCCCGAATGCCCTGAGCAGTGGGCAGCTGTGGGAGTGCTGGCACTCCTGCAGTGTGACCTCAGCAGGTGAGCAGCCGTGCTCACTGTGTGTGGCAGTGCTGCTCCGGGTGCAGTAGGGGCGTACTTATCTCTGCACTGCGCTGTGTTGGTGCCAGAATGGGAAATGACAGGAGGGCACTGGCGTGTGAGCTCGGGATAATTTGCAAAAGGAACCAACCAAACAAATTATTTACACTGTCTTTTGGCAGCCAGCTGGAGCAGCTTTCCACAGAAGGGAACAAAACATGAAAAAGGGGAGGGAGAGTGGCAGAGCGAGAAGAGATCTAATCTTCAGAGCCGATTAAGAGGAGGTTCGTTCTCTGCCTGTGATGGGAGCAATTCCTCTCACTGCTCCCACAGCTGCATGGTTGTGCTGCCCAGGCTGTCTGCAGGGCATGCTGCAGCACCCTGACACCAGCAGTCTGCTTCTTTGTGTTTAAGGACCTTATGGGACTCTGTGCCCAACCTTTTAGGTGAAACCCTGGGCACGTGTCCTTTGCTGTGGCTTCTTCCCTGACTTCCCATGCAAAAAGTCGCTGCCCCAGAAGCTCCCAAAGACCTGGGGGTAAAAAGATGACTTTCCTACAAAGCCACACTGGCAGGTTTGCACCATCTTCCTGCAGCTCTGCCTTCGTTTGTTCTTACAAAGGGCTCTTTTTGCAGCCAGAGCGGCACATGGGGTGCCGGGGAGGGTTTTCATAGTCCTGGAAGCACGAAACCCTTTTCTAGGTGTGCAGGTACACCGCACTGCTCCTGCTGCAGAAGCTTTGCAATCATTTTGAGCAATTAGAGCTGCAAATTGGGCTCTCACCTCCTTGATGAAGTTCATGAAGCGGCCGCCGAAGCGCCAGGCCTTGTGCCGGTGACACTGCAGGGAATTCACCGTCATCTGCGGGGCGCGCTGGTAGCACACGGACACCACGTGCACAGCATCATACAGCAGGGCCGCATCTGTCTAAAGGGAAGGGAACAGCATTTGTGGCTCTGCAGAGCGCTGGTGACATCCGTGCATACAGGGCAGAGCTGCAGCAGAGCGGGTTTCTGTTCTTCAGGCTGAAAGAGCACAGCTCTGTCCTGAAATCAGAGCTTGGCACGATGTCATCTGTCTGCATGCGTCTATCCGGGCTGTTCCTGGTGCTCTGACTGCTGTGTTGTCAAATGGAGAAGCTAATTCTAAATGTAGGAGATAGAAACAGAGCTTTCTTATTTCATCTGCTTAGTCTAAGGAGGGTAAAGCAGCATTACATGAGAGCATCTTAGCCACATGCTCATGTACAAGGGGAAAGAAGAACCAGAAAAGCAGCTTGTCCCTGTGCATGGAGAACTTTCCAAAATGACCCAGCCAGCACATCACAGCTACATAACATCTGCCCACATTTCAGTCTTTGAACCAGGGAGAACTTTTTGTTTCTGTGAGGTGATGGTTTTGGGTACCACAAGGTGCCCCACCTCTCCTCCAACCTGCTCCAGGGCACCGGGTTAATTTTACACCCTGCTGTGATGAGTCCTGCTGGGGAAAATACATTGTTTGCTAGCTTCCCAAAGCTGCAGAATGGTGTACAGCACAATGAAACAAATGGCACAGCAAACAAAGGGGGATATCCATCAGGACGTTGCCATGGAAAAAATTCTCCAGCACTGGCACTGTCCCATAGCTGTAGCACCCAAGCATGATGAGTGGGCAGTGTGTGTCCTGCAGGCACCTGGCACAGCAGTGGGGACAGACTTTGTGTGTTTGGGTCTGGGAGAGGGGCACGAGGACGTGGCCAGACAGTTTTCATGGGGAATTAGTGTAGTGCAGAGATCCTCCTGCACCCCTGTGCGCAGCGCTGCAGAGGAGTAAAAGGAGAAGAGTGATGAGACTGTTCTCCGAGGGAAAATAAAGCAGAATAAAGGGATACGAGGAGCCCTCTCAAGGTGAAAGTCTGGGAGCTGTGCTACCTGTGGGAAGGATCGGGAGGCAGCCAGTCAGCAGTTACGGGGCTAGAGACGGCCTTGCAGGGAAGACAGATGGGTGAGCAGGTGCTGCACCTTCCGAGCCGTAACTCAGTGGAACAGAGCTGCCATCAGGCCCTAAAAGGAGTCATCAAAGCTGCAGCAGAAGCTGTCTCTGGGCATAGCTGTGGCTCTTCTTCCCTGCATCAATCTCAGCAAACTGCCTGACCCAGTCCAGCCATGTGCTCTGCTCCTTCTGGGGACTGCTTGGGGTGACAAACCCCATTGTGCTCTGTCTTTGGCAGCAGTGAAAGCTTTGGATTTGAATGCCCTGTGCTGTCATCATGCTCTGTGCCATCATCACACCTTGTACCATCATCACATCTGTACCATCATCACAC
>JAPSGF010000057.1:2163409-2242005 GCA_035772895.1 Perdix hodgsoniae | reverse complement strand
CCATCATCACACCTTGTACCATCATCACATCTGTACCATCATCACACCTTGTACCATCACCACGCTTCGTGCCACCATCACACCCTGCACCACCACACTCCACACCATCACGCCCCACATCCCCATGCCCCAGCCCATGATACCACATCCTATCACCCCCTGTACCCTCAGCACACCCCACACCACAACGCCCCGTACCATCATCACACCATCGAGCAGCCCCAGCTCTGCTTTGGGTGCAGACTGCAGCCGCTCCATTGCCCACTTCTCGATGATGGAGGACACATGGGGGTTCTCCACGTTGAGGATCCTGAAGCCGGTCAGGTTCACTCCAGAGTAGCGGTATGGTTCTAGATCTAGTGCATAAAGATCCTAAAAAGAGAGAAACTGGGTTAAACATTGGATTTAGCTGTGGGGTGTTAATCTCCTTTACATTGGGCTGTGTGTGTGCCACGGCAGAGCGCGTGGGCAGGAGGCAGTGATGCTGCAGGGCTGTCTGCTGCAACCCATGCAGCTGTGTGCTGGTGGGGCTGGGAGGTGATGGGAGAGAATTTGCTGTGAGCACCGGAGTGCTCCGGGTGCTGGGGGTGGTGGAGTGACTCTGAATCCAGAATGCCAGTTTGCAGACAGCTATCCAAGAGGAACGGAGACGCATCTCTTGACGTTCCAACCAGCCTACACAGTCTGCAAATGAATGAGAGGGCCCTTTATGCAACTGAAAAAAATCTCTCCCAGCCAGGCAGCCCTGAGCTGCTGGCAGCCAGCCCGCGGCCATGGCTTGGCACACAGCAGGGATGGGCACTCCTTAATGCATCTCCTGGCTCCGGTGCTCAGCTCGAGATGGACTCCAGCTCAGGGACCATCCTCAGTGCCCCGTCACTGCTGTGGGGCTGAGTGATGAGCCCAGGGCACAGCCCAGAGCTGCACAGCCCGGATGGGAGCGGAGAGCTGCATGGGTGTGGTTGGGGCATGGGATGCGTGGCAGACAGAGATTTTGGAGCTGCTTTGTATGTTGTGGCTGTACCAGCAGGATGTAGCTGGGCTGTATGCTCACCCAGACACAGCAGCAAGCTCTGTTCTGCCCACAGGCAGCTGCAGAAACGCTGGCCCTGAAATGCAGCACCCCGGGCAAAGCAGAACACAATCAGTGCTCACCAGCAGCCAGCACTTCGTGCTCAGTGGGAGATCCGAGTTCCTGCAGCTGTTTTGCTTTCATAAGATTTAGGGGTTTGATCTCTCCTTGTGTGCCCCCCGTGACCCTGCACCCCGGGCTGGTTGCTGATGGATGCTGGGCTGTAACCTGCTGGAGCAGCCTGCGGTGCCGTTCATCACAGGCAGCACAGCGCAGGGCCTGGGCTGGGTGGGCATTTGTTGTTTCTTTTTGTTTTCTTGCTGAAAAATTGCAAGTGCAAACCTCACGTCTCACTGAAGGGCAGCGCTCAGGCCTGGTTGTGTGCTGACTTTCAGATGGGTGACCACTGTGGCCACTGGCACACGGAGCTGCTTAAGCTCAGACCTGCGTCCATCTGCTGCGGGCTGCTCTGCTCCATGCAGCACTGAGCTGTGCTCCCACCAGCACAGCTGGGCAATGCAGAGTCCCACCAAGCATTGGAGCAGGCTCAAGGGGGGAATTGCCCTATCAGTTTCTCCCACATTTTCCGCTCCTGTACAGCCACAAATTGGAACATCTGGTTCTATTTTCCACCTCATCAGCGTTCTCTTTCGCCACATTTTTACTGCAGATTTATTCTCCTCTCCATCCTGCTGCCTTCAGGACAGTTCTGATCCCAGGCTCTGAGGGTTCCTCCCCAGGTGATGCCATTCCCCATGGGAGCAGCAGTGGGCACTCAGGGTGGGCACCACGAATGCATGACATCCTCATGTCCCCACTCTCCAGCCTGATCTCGGGGGCTGTGATTTCTGTTTCCCTCTGCACAAAGCATGGGAGGATCCTTGCTTCCTTTGGGGCACTGGGGAAGCTTCCATATTTGCAAAGAACTGCTTTCCAAAGCTGCTGGGAAATCTCTGGAAGCTTCGGGCTCAGAGGACCATCCGTGCTCAGGACATGATGGGATAGCAGAGCTGCACAGAGAGCTGTGCTCCTATAGGGGAGGCTAGGCTGGGGCTGCTTCTGCTGGAGCACTGAGCAGAGCCGTGCTGCTGAGCACACTGCTGCAGCATTTCGTGCCAAGTGTTGATGCACTGCACTCGGTATTGACTGGGGACCTTTTAGAAACATTCAGTATAACATAATAGACTAATTCATTAGCACCCCATGGGTCTAGTACTGTAGACGCCGAAGCACATGCGTTGCAAGCTAGGAAAACATTGCCTTAAGGAATGACAGATTAAAATATCTTTCCCATGATATAACTGTTATTTCAGGAAAGTGGCATTAATTGTGATTGCTTATCTATTAATTTATTATAATTCTTCTTTTCCCGCCTCCAGGCTGTACCTACACATGAAATGTACTCTAGGCTCAGCTGGGGCTGATTAATAGGAGGTTATCTGGGAAATGCTTAAAGCTGCCTGGAATAGATAATAGTAGCAGGGGTAATTAAAATGTCTTTTGCATTTGAAAAATAAATTTTGCAGTTTTTAAGGGTTAGTTTTGTCTGCCGCTTTCCTAAAGGCAGAGAGATAAATTGGATTTTCAAAATCACGCAACACTCAACAGTAGAGTAGACAATAGGATCCCGAATGGGAACAAATGCAGCATGCTGGAAAGCCCAGACCAGAATGGCTCCTGGTGTTGGAAAGAAGTGGCCCATGGATAATGTGAGCAGAGCTCATCTCGTGCGGAGTCCTTTCTGCACAGGATGGAGCCGTAGTGGTGGTGGAGCTGCTGATGGTTCTGCTGGGCTGTTCAGCCCAGCTCTGCTCCCACCCCTCCCCAGCATCCCACCCCCCACCCTGCAGCCCCCCATTGGGGGATAGTTGGGGTTACAGAGCAGATACGTTACCAGAGTGGTGAAGATGAAGTGGTAGTACTCCGTCATCATTCCCATTGCCATGGCCTTGGGGAGAGGAGGGAAAGGAGGTTAGAGAGGGAAAGGAGGGAGTAAAACTCTTCTCCAAGGAGCAGTGATGCACTGGCACAGACTGCACAGGGAGCGGTGGGTCACCATCCCTGCAGGCGTTCTGAACTGGGGACGTGGCACTTGGGGATGTGGTCAGTGGGCATGGTAGGGTTGGGTTGAGCTTGGATCTCGGGGATTTTGGAGGGTTTCTCCAACCTGAATGATTCTGTGATTCTCTGATTCCATAATCAGGAGACAGTCATGGCTCTCCCTGTGGTGCTGACTGTGAGCGTGCTTTCTGCAGAAAAACACATGCAGGAGCACTTTAAAATCTCCACTGATGGGAAAGCAACTTCACATCCCCCAGGAGATGTTTACTTCCCTTGTTTTCTGCTGAAATTACTAGGGCAGAATTTCGCTCCGAGGAAGGAAGTGACAGTTTGGAAAGAAGCAGGATGTCAAAAACCACGGGTAAAGGAAAGTATGGAGAGCACAAGCCTTGAAATGGTACCTCTGGGGTGCATCTTCACCCCAAGATTCCTGGGAATGTCTTTTCGAGAGCCTTGTGCCTGTGGTTTGCAGGGCTCTCAGAGCTGCACACCTGGGTGCAGAAAAAGGTGTCTTTGAGGCCATGTGAAATCAGAGGAGTAAATGGGGGGTTCAGGTCCAGGAGGTGGTGGTGGATGGCGGCCCTGTCCTGCTGCAGGCAGCCAGCCCTGCTCCTGCAGCACGAGCACAGCTGATGTCTGGGTTGGTGGGGAAATAAATCCATGGTGAACCAGGAGTGGGAGCTGTGGGTGAGCCCCATGTTGGGACGGGAGCTCTATCAAAGTGAAGGCAGCACATCTACATACTGTGGAGAGCTGCAGCTGTTTGGAGACAGCTGCCAAAGGGAGCAGAGGGGCTGGGAAGAAAGAGAATAGGCGTACAGCATTACAAAGTGACCAGAAATGGTCATGGCTGAAGAACACAGATAACGCCTGTGATCAGGCAGAGCTCTCCCATAGGGTCCTGAAGTGATTTGTTTGTCCAGGAAGGAAAGGAATGGAGTGGCTGCTGCTCCTGACAAAAGAACAAACCCTGCTGACACACAGAAGGGCTCTGGAGAAGTTCCTTCCCTGCAGCCCCCCCTCCTCCATCTTCCTCATGCTGCACTTGCAGCGACAAGCGGAGCAGATGGCACAATAAACTATAATAAACCACATGATAAGTGAACAGCACTGAGCACAGCCAGCATGCTAAAATAATAGGCAGGAGACAATGAGTCCCTTCTATTGCTTTCTTTAATAATCCCTCCTAGGCTTTCTGATTTCTCTTCATTTTGCATCAAGCAGGTTGCAGGAGAAGTCTCTTTCTCTGCTTGCTTTCCCGGCCCTTCAGGGCATCTATTTAATCTGTATGGCAGCGCCTTGCTGGGCTGATCTGAGCAGCGCTCTTCCTGAGATGTTTCCCTCTGTCTGATGCTGACCCTGCCACGTAATGGCACTCGGGTGAGAGGAGCTGGGCCAGCAGCTGTGACAGAGGCAGGAGACAGGGAAGGAAGGGGGGGAGCCTGGTGACAGCAGCTCACTGATATCTGGCTTAGGGTGCAAGAGCTGCACACAGTGAGAGGACACGGCTGCTGCCCTGCTGCAAGGAGTGGGGTTGAGAGCTGACATTTTCCTTGCTGCTCAGTGGTGCCACTTTTGCATTTGGATGGCCCAAAAGCTGCCTTCAGAGAGCTAGCATGGAATGTACGCATTGTACCTTCTGCTGTAGGCAGGACTGAGCCCGTGCCCCCCCCCCCCGTGTCCCCACGTCCCCCCCGCATCCCCAAAGTCCCCCCGCTCACCTGCCTGAGGATCTGGGCCGCCATCAGGTGGCTGCAGTCGAAGATGATGCGGAACTCCCGGCCCCGCTTCATCTCCTTCAGCAGAGGCCGTGCATCGTCCGTGTCCAGTGGCAGCTGGCGGATCTTCAGGCGGATGTTGTACCGTGATGGGGCCATGATGAGCTCCTGCAGCCGGATGAGGCCTTCGGGCATTGCACAAAGACAAACCCAGAGCGTTACGGGATGGGCTGCCCTGCCCTGCAGGCGGGCATTAGAGTACGCTGTTTCCTTTTGGTAACAATATGGGATGCAGACAAGCCGTTCCTCCCTGCCCTGGATGCTAACGGTCTGTCAGAGTAAAGGGCAGAGCTGGGTCCTGGCTCTGGGTGGGAAGAGGGGAATAGGGCTGCTCCTAACCTCGGTCATCTCTGTTGTCAAACTGCTTTTTCTTAAGCAAACATGCCCTTGAGAAAGGACAGGCTGTGATAATTATCTACATGACAAATTAAAATCCGCGGTATTTATCATGCGCAACAGCAAAAGAAAAAAAAATGAAAACGCACTTAGATTTATGAATAGCGTGGTTCGTAGCGGGCACTTAATCACAACTTGTAACCGTCTCGCTGTCCTTAGAATTCATTCCTGTTTTATGTGGAAGGTACAAAGCTGTGCTGAATGCAGCTGAGCAGGAGCTATTGGTATCTCATGCTGCAAGAAGGAGTTCAGCAGATGCCTATCGCAGGCAGGAAAAGCAAAGCGAGTCCTCGTGCATAGAAGTGCATTAGAATATGCCACGAAGAGAACATACTGTGACCCACATTTGCAAAACAGGAATGTCAAACTGTGTTCTCATCAGCCCTCCCCTAAAGAAACCATTTGGTTTAGTGGAATGAGGTTGGACAGGCTCTCCAATGTGTCTTTTGTTTCTGCTCTTTTTTAATCTATAGCGCTGTGCAGCTCTTTGCTTTGTTTAACCATCAACAGCATTCTTTAAGTGAAAAACTTTGTCAGCTATTTTTTTACAGAATTAGCCAGAAAACAAAAAAACTTTGCAGAATTGCCTCTGCTTTCAGCTGGGAAAGTGCATTCCCAATGGCAGCCGTGGAGCTGGGCCAGGCACTGCCCCACAGCTCTGATCCCCCTCATCCCTCTGTCCCAGCTCTTGTTTCTGTGTGCCCAAGGATGGAAAAAGTCTGAGATGGGACACTGCACACTGTGACATTTGGCTTCCAGAAGGGTTCCTGAGAGCACTTCCTAAATGGGACCCACAATAAGAAATCTCCTAGATTCCTCCTTTCAAAGCACCTCCTTCACCTACCTGTGCTGTCATCGTAAACCACAGTGGCTGACCTCCATTTCAAGTACTGCACCAGGTCCAGAATGGCATGGCTAAGGGAAGCATAGTCGGGATAAAGGTTGACGTAGAAAGTGTCCTTGTTATCCAATGGGTGGTGCTTCCACCGGAGCTGGATGTGTGGCACCTCCAGGGCATTGCAGATGGACTGCACGGCGTTGGTGCAGGAGCCTTGGGACGGTCCGAATATTGCTACGACGCCGAGAGCCAGCTGGTCACAGGCTGCAAGGGGGGAGAGGCCATCAGCAGAGCAAGGCAGCAGTGTGGGGTGGAGGCAGCGGGGGGTTGGACAGACTGAGCTGTGCAGGTGCCAAAGACATCACCCACCTGCAACCAGAAGGCCAGCCAGCCTCTGGGTGTCTCTTTGGCATCCTTTGTGCTGAGCCCCCCAAGCCCACCCCGTGGGGTGTGCTCTGGGACTGATAACCCCTTGGAGCAGCTCATTTCCACTGATCTGAGCTGAATATGCTTCAGAGGGTAATTACCTCTTAATGGGAGTGTGGATGGGGGCTGCCCGGTTAGCTCGCCATTAGGGCTGCGTTGGGTACGAGCACAGAAATGATCAAAATTGCCCTGACAAATGCTTTTTCCCATCAATTTTAATAGAGTTTCTTTTCTGCCAAATAATGCTTCCCCGAGCTCCGCTGAAGCTTTCACCGAGAAATTAAAGCAGAACAACTGCATTTAGGGCTGGAGGCATTTTGGGGGGAAAAATCACTAAAGTTTTTCACAGGAACAGATTATTTCTCTGTCGCCTCTGCTGCCTCCCTCCAGATCAAAGGGCAGGTGGGGTTTTTTGACAGCTCCGCTTCATTGCAAGGCGTTAGGAAAGCTGCCCTGAAAGAAGAGAAGCCGACTCTCTGCACCGGGGAGGTTTGAATTGTTGGGGATAGAGTGAAATAAACACAACATGGCCTACAGACCTGCGTGCAGGGTGAGAAGCAAGCACTGAAAGGAGCTTTGTGAGGACAAAAGGAGCAGCTGCTGCCCTGTGTCAGTGCCTTGGAGGGTCTGCCCCATGCAGTTCTGCACTGAGCCCACGGCTGAGGGGAATGCCTCGCCTGCTCACCTTTCTTGGTGGCTTCAAAGCTGTCGTGGAAGTGTATCCTCTGGATGTCGTAGGTCAGCGTGGTGTTGGGCAGCAGCGTTCTGTTCCTGTTGATGATGTTGGCAGAAAATCGGAAGGCTTGCTCCTCTGCGCTCATCACCTGCGTGTTGGGGCCATCGGTGTACTCAAAGATCCCTCCTGGAAGAGAGAAGGAGCAGCATGGAGCCGTGGATGCTGAGGTTATGGTGCTACACAGCAAGGGCGAGAAGGCTGGGATGGAGCTGCGCCATCAGCACGCTGACCAACAGCGTGTCCCAGGCTGCAGGAGAATCATAAAATGGTTCTGCTCATTGGGGTTTTTGGTAGGTGCTGCCCGGGGAAGCATCCGGTGTTGGCTTTTCAGGGACAAATCTGATGTCTTGGAGCATCTGTATGAGGCAGGTGTGTGGCATGCTGTGGGAGCAGGTCCAGCCCTGGGGAGGGGCACACTGCTGGGCTGGGCGCTGCTTTTCATGGCCTTTCAGTGCCCTTCCTGTCTTCCATCGTTCCTCGTGTTTGCTCATCCAAGTCCTTAATTCAGACCAGCAGAGATCTGCCTACCCCACAGCACATCAGCTCAATAATGCACATCTCGGATGCTGCTTCCCCGTGCTCAGGAGCTGTTCGTGCCATTACACCTCCCCACGGGCAGCGAGCTCATGTCATGGCATTCCCTGGCTCCTCAGCTCCGGATTGCTACGTCTTGTCCTCAGTTCCCTGCTGACAGCCAACCTAATGGAAGCAACTCGGGGTGGCTGTAAATTATGCACTTGTACATCATTGTAGGCACGGCCCTGCGCCCTTCGCAGAGCCGCAGAGAGGCTCACAAACCTTGCTCCATCTTATTAAAAAGTAAACCAAAATAATTAATGGATGAGCGAGATAAGCAAGTGCAACTGGTAACAGATGGGCTCTGAGTTCGTTAGTGAAAAGAAAGTCTTCCTTTTCAATTTAAGGTGGACCTAAAGTATTTCGTTACAGACATTGGAGTTGTTCACTGAATGTTTCCAATGGGAAAAAATAGTTTATGTCTCAGTAGTAACATGGGCAGTGGGGGGAAGATAAATAAAAGATTCTGGAGACCCATTTCAGTCCTATGGGATCTCCAAGGAGTCACTTATGACCAACGTAGAACGCCCAGCAGTGTGAGCAGGAGCCCAGGATGGCTGTCCCAGAGCCCCATGCTCACTGGATCCTGCTGTAACCTCTGGCTGTTGAGAGATGGATTCGTTCCTATCAGCTTGTACACACTGGTAGCTCATCCAACTTTCACAGGGTAGGAAAGACTCTTGCTCAGTGTTACACCAGAAACAATAAACAGGAATGAAGTGAACATGAGGTTCATCCTTTCTGATCAAAGATTTACTGCCCAGAACATTGCAGCAGAAGATTTTTTGTTTTCCAGCATCATCCCGGAATGATAACTGTTTTCGTGTGACATCAATCACCGAGCAGCTGACACGAGACCCAGAGCTTTCAGAGTTCTTTTGCAGCACATCTTATTAGGGCACGATACAGAAGGTCTGCCTGTGTGTATTACTGCTGCTTGAGCCCAAATAAATTCCCATTCCAGACATCCAATTGGATATAATAGGTTTTTTGACAGAAACAAATTTTCCGTGCAACCACCCAATAGCTTGAATTTAGTACCAGGCAGTGGAGGAGGGCAGGAAGGAGCCATATGTCTCTGACTGCACTGCTGGGTGCTGCAAACAACAGGACAATGTGAAATCCACGTTTGCAGAGGTGCCAGCAGCAGGCACCACTGAGTGCTCAGCACCGAGGGATGCTGCGTGCTGCCTCTCTCCTGGCTCTGGGTCTCTCCTTCAGATATATTCATTGCAATCATTATTTAAAGAGCCTAATAACCGGCTTGGAGCAGCTGATTAATGCATAATCTTCATCATGATTACATAGCATAACTGGCATTAATTTGAAAAGGCAGCTAATTATGAAAATAATTGTTGCAGCTTTTCCATTTGAACGAAGTGGAGATGATTTGTGGGATGGCATCAGCTTGCAGATCGCAGGGAGACTTGGGACCCCCTGTACCCCTCAGTGCAACGTGCTGCAGGGCTCCAGCAAGCAGCCTGACTGAGCATCGCAGGGAAGTCAGCACAAGGTCTGAAAACTGAGCATTCACCCTCAAAATGAACATGAAGTGGCCATTCCATAGGCACACCGGAATTCCCAGTGGTGCTGAGAGCAGAGGGAGCTCGGAGGGGCTGTCAGCTCTGTAGGGTGAAATGGCTGCAGAGGGATAGGAGCTGTGCTGTGCTCCTCTTGGGTGGAACACGGAGAGCCAACAGGCTGTTAAAAGCCAACAGCGGAGCAGCTTCCACTTTTATATACTTGTGAAGCAGTTTTGTCAGAGATACTAAAACTAAAAGCTCTCTGGTGTGGCCGCTTCTCATTCAATAACTTCTGTCTCCACCCGCTCGTTGCTGAAGTTATTTCCAGCATTGGGGAGACCAGAGGCTGCTGCTCCTGATGTGGGGCTGGCGGCTTTTTCTCAGAGCTGCTCTTTGTCCCTGCTGATCACAGCTTCTCCTCCCGCTCGCCCACGGCGCTGTGCTGAGTTCAGGGATGCTGGCAGCACCCAGAGCTGCTGTGCAGTGTCCTGCAGAGGTTCAGAGGGCATTTGCTGCACAGCACACCCAGGAAGGGACCTTGCTGTCCCCTTGCCCAGGCAATGACACACAGATCCACCTTGCAATGCTATGGGCTGCTCAGCTCACACTGAGGTACAGACTGTGTTTGTTTGCTTGTACTTTTTTTTCCCCCCCAAAAAAGCTTTGGTTTTGTGCCACGGTTGGTACGATGGGAACCAGATCTGGGAACCAGCCCACAGGAGATGCCTCAGTGCAGAGTGCAGAGTGCTGCTGGATGCTCTCCATCTTCAGCACTGAGTGTAAGCAGTTGGTGGTGGAGCAGACCAGGAAGTGCAGGAGGGGATGATCAGGGTGGGGGTGGACGGCAGCGGTGGGTTGTTGGGTGGGCTCCATGCTCTGCAGCTCTGTGCTTTTCTGCAGCATCTGGGGAAGGCATAGGGAGAAACTCTGAGTCATCACATCCCAGCAATGGCTGGGATTCTGACTCCTTGGAGTTCAGGTATCAATCACCAGGCAGGTTAAGTAAATGTTTGTCTTTTCCCTTTAGAGTAGGCTAATTGCTCTCCAGAGAATGTCAATCAGCAAATGAGAAAGCACACTAATTAGGATCTGCTTCATGTCTTATTATTTTGTGTTACTCCATCTGACTGGATGGCCACTGACACTGCTGCTGAGGTGGGAATTGAGCAGCAATTCAGAACGAGAACCCAAAGCAAAAGGCTGAACCCGTGCCTGGGATGTGGAGTTCTGGGAAGGGCTGAGCACAGCTGAGCCCAAACCTGTGCACTGCTGCCCCATCCCGACCAGGGATGGTGGGAATCCAGAGTCGTGCCAGGAGAGCAGAGCTGTGTCCGAGCCCCATCCTCTGCTTCACCCTCTCAGCTCTGCTCTGTTGGTTGCAATCAGAGCTGCTTTCAGCTTTGCAGGAAGCCGGGTCAGCAAAGTCAGAGTGGTTCAGGTTTTCACTTTCTCCTCCTTCCCCCTTTTTAACAAAACAAACAGCTCCATCCTCAGCAAGAACTTCCTTCAGCGCCCGGTGCGTGGTGCGATCTCGTCTTCTACTCCGCACAAAATCGCGGAGTTATTTAGCTCTGAAGAACAGCCATTCCGATAGCACTTCTCTCTCCCCCGCTGACAGTGTTGTTAACACATTTAGACAGCTTTCTGACAGCCTTTCCGTGTGACATCCTGGCAGAAGTGCTCGGTTTGAAATCGCTCTCGCTGGGTGCAGCACGAGAGCTGCTGCCTCCCCTCGCCCTGCGCCCTGGGCCGGCACTTCATCCTCTTTTGCTGTGCCTCGTTTGGGGATGGTGTGAGCACAGGGCTGAGCTTTGCACATCTCCTGCCTGTGCATCCACCAGGGGAGGTTTGGCACTTCGCTCCCACTGATGGGAGTGGTGCAGGGGACGGCAGGGGACGGCACTGCCTTGCTTTGTGTGTTCCCAAGGCTGTGTCTGAACACTCGGGGAGAAATGGGAAAACACCGGTGGGAAGAGAAGGGAGCTCACTGAGTTGTGCACTGAAGATGGAGTGAACACTGCCCAGTCATAGAATCACAGAATCATTCAGGCTGGAGAAGCCCTCTCAGATCCCCAAGTCCAACACTCCTCCCCGCCCCCCCCATGCCCATACATCCCTCATTGCCACATCTCTCCAGTTCTGGGCACCTCCAGGGATGGTGATCCCAGCACTCCCAGCACAGCCTGTGCCAATGCATCACTGCTTGGAGAAGGAATTTCTCCTACTATCCAACCTGACTCTCCCCTGGTGCAGCTGGAGGCCGCTACCAGGATTGCCCACTCAGCACATGGCTGCTGAAATAATACCAAATGTGATGGAGGCAACAGAATGCAAAGGCAATATCACTACAGATTAAAAAAAGAGCAACAATTACTTATTCCCCCCCACAATTTTTTCTATGTTTCCTAAGGAGCTGCTGCCACAGAACACTCCAAACCTGGGCACAGCTTCCCTTGGTCCGAGCACTGCCCCCCCCCCCCCCGGTGAGGGACCTGGGGGTGATGTCAGCATCAGAGCTACCCTCAGCATTCAGCTCAGGGACAGAGAGGTATTTGCTGAGTAACGCCAAGGAGATGAATTCGAGCAGAAAATGAAATCTGTCCCGTAAGGAGGGATTTCCTCCTGCCAGGGCAGCACGCCCAGCTCGGCGCCGAGCCGCACAGTGCAGCTCCCAGGAGACGGCATCTCCTTCTTTCTTCATTCTGATATTAAATATGCAAAATCTTATTTCATTTGCACTGTATTAGGTACTCCATGTCACGAGGGGTGACATCCTTCTCCTATGGATAAGCCGTTTAACGGATGAGCAGTCAAGTGGCAAAGAAATACATTATTAATGTTTCTGGTTAAATTAACTGATTAAGAGCACTGTAGCTAAAATGTATGTATCAGCACTTTAGCCTCACTAAATGAGAAATTAATGGAATTTGGCGGCTCGTTCTGTAACGAGGAGTAGACTGGGGAGGGCTGAGGGCTGTGCCCAACGGGGCACCTGCAGGGAGCTACAGGGATGTGTCTGGCTCTGTGTTCCCACTGCTGGGTTGTGACAGGGGGACAGAAGGGGTGAGGGGCTGCTGGTGCACCGGGGCAATTCGGGGACACTGAGGGCCGGGGTGGGGGCTGCTGCAGCTCCTGGCACTGCTCCTCGTTTGCATGGGGTGAGCTCTGTGCCCTCGCAGCAGCCCCGGCCAAGAGTGGATCAAAGCGCCGAGAGGAGATCAAAGGCCTTCTGCAGTGCTACAGCAGAAAGGAATTAAGTGAGCAACAGATTTCCTAATGATATTTACATTTCTCATTTGCATAGTACGTGATTAAAATGAAACGGGCTTTTTTGTTTTCTGTTCTCTCTCTTTTTTTTTTTCTTTTAAGCAGGCTCAATTAATTAATTTAAAAAAGTGTCATCATGGTCTCCTAGGCGTAGACACCACCAAGGTAAGGGTGATGGAAATGCCAGGAAGAGTCAGGTTTACCCCATGCACAGCGTGGCACAGCAGTGCTGGGTGCAGGAGGGAGCAACTCTGGGTGCAGGTGGCAGCACAGCTGGGTGCATGGGACAGCAGAGCTGGGTGTAAGGGACAGAAGCATGTGGATCTGGATCTGGTTTTGCTGAGGTTGCCACCAACACAGAACTCACCCATAGTGTTTCCCTGCACCGTGCCCTGCCGCACTGTCACTGCTCTGCTCCCCAAACCTTTCTGGGGCTGTGCCTGCTCAGCAGCTGTCCTGACAGCACTGCCTGGAAGTGGGAGTGGGACATAGAGGTGTCCCACCTTGGAATGAAGTCTGAAATAAATCCCCGAGCACAATTAAAATCAGAGTTCCTGCATGTTAATTAAATTCCTCTTCAATATTCACTGCGAGGCCCCAGCTAATAAGTGTTAAAATCCACCTGGCGTGCAGCATTGCAATATTAGGCTTAAGGAATCGAAGTTAAATCCTACACTTCATTCACAATGTAACCAAATAGTGGCAGTCAATTGTTTCCCATTCTCCCGTGGATGCCTCCAAAAACGGCGAGATGAGGAGCGGAATAGCAAACGCGGTTCTGCAAATATTATGACATATTGTTTGTCATCTGCCCTAAATATTTAACAGTTCGGTTTTGCAAGATTGTTGTGCCACCTGCTGAGAATTTGCTCCTGATAGATACGGAGTTTGATTGGCAAACAGAGCTCTGTTTTGAAGCTGAAAATCCCAAACCAATAGTGGGGTCGTCCTCGTTGGCATCCTGTCCATTCCTCCCCACTCTTTTTAATAGAAAGCAGCGAGAGAGAGGAAAAAAGCACAGAGTTCTCTGGAAGATGGTTTCTGCTGCATCCCTCTGCCCTCTGCCCAAACTTCTCTGCAGGGAAGGAGATGAAAGCTCTGTGATAGATTCAGTTTCCCCATCTTTCACTCTTTGCTCACAAACCACACATGGAGTGGAAGGACGCACCTGGAGCTGCAGGAGAACTTGAGTGTCCCATAAGCATTCAGAATGGGCCAAAAAAATCCCTTTCCCTCTGATAGAGGAGAACAAAGCACGTGGCAGAGCCCAGGAGCCGTCTGTGCCCCCTGCAATGGGGGGCTGAAGATCTGACTGCCACAGGGGCAGAGCTGAGCGCAGCCCGAGCTGCTTGCTAACGGAGCTACATGTTCATTAATATCACTGAGCCAACCAAGCAGATCGCAAATTGAAGCGGGTAAATTATGAGTTTGGTAGCTCAGAAAAGGGGAAACTTCAAGAATGCTTTGTTTATAAAGGAGGTGGAAGACGAAAACTTTATTAAAGGATTCATACGCAGTGCAAAAGGAGCATCGTTGTTGAGGGCTCCCAACTTTACCATGAATAGCAGTGGGTGAGATGCTCTGAGCTGACCCCAGCCCAAAGCCTGGGGGCTGTGTGCGCACTCGGTGCTGTGTTGCTGCACGATGGCTTCCCAGGGATGGTACTCCATGCAGAGATAATTAATGAGATGCAATGTGCCATTGTAACGAGCATCGTGAGGAGCACGCTACTGCAGGGGACTGGGGTTAATGGGGTAAAGGGCCATGCACTGAGTTACAGGTGCTGTGGTGGGCAGGGGTCTGTGTTGCCCACCTGGGGTCTGCACTGCTGTGTGTCTGCAGCTCTGTGGGGCACACACAGGGTCAGATATTGCAGGTGTGGCAGTGAGAGGAGAGCTGCCTTGGCATGGGAAATGACCGCCTGCTGCTTTTCCCAAAGCGGCTTTTTTCAGCAATTCCCTTCCTTTCAGGAGAATTGGCATTTCCTGTGCGCTATTCGTTGGGCATAAGCAGGGGTAAGCATGGAGTGATGAGCTGAGAATGGTATGACTTCAATGGAAAAGAGGATTGCTGGGAGTTGGGTGAACTCAGGAGGAAGGGCTGAACATGGGTGGGAGGTGCAGAGGGAGCGTGGGGTGCAGCGAGCTGAATTTGGCTTCAATTAAACAGCATTCAAGGGAGAGAAGCAGGAAAGCTGGGAGTGAAGGCTGCCCGCTGCCCACCCCATCCGTGTGCAGTGCCCAAGAGCCTTCTCCTCCCCATGGTGTGTCTGCAGTGGGTGGTGGGATGTGTAGGAAGCTCACAACGTTGGGCAAAACACTGCTCCTGCACGTGGAACTGAGCCCAGAGACCTGAACCCCTCTTATCCCCTCACTGCAAAACCCAAACGGTGCCTTCAGTCTCATAGTGCTGAGCAAGAGAGCGTGAGATGAATCAGAGCCGTCCGCGTGAAAGAAAATTCGGAGAGAGACGGTTCTGTTGTCACACAGAGCGTCTTCATTCTTGATGCGTGCAATATATTTAAAGGCTGTTTGGAAAAGGTGCTTCTGGCACCTCCCAGCCCAGCACTACGTGGGAAAGCAGAGCAGACAGAAGGCTCCTCCTGCGGGTGCCCCCTCAGCCCCCGCTTTCCATGCAGGGAGGGGTGGGCAGGGATGCGGTTCCCCCTCAGACAGCAGCTCACAGGAAGCAGGATGTGAATTATTTTGCTTCTTAAATGCTGTTTGTGGAAATACTTCAAGGCCTGACCTCAATCTCATCTCACCAGACAATGAGTCGGAATAACCCCACTGCTCAGCTTTTCGCTGGGCTTTGTACTATAAAGAGAACGCTGTGGCTTTATAGTTTAAAGAGACAAAACGACAGCAGCTATCGACGGCAAGGAGGGGAAAGAGTGGGTTTGAAATCTGTTTGCAGGTGGCAGAACCGTGGCTCAGAAGGATGGGTCTCTGCTCAGGATCACAGAACTGAGCCCGGATCGGCGCGGTCCATATCAGCTCTGCTGCTGTCCCCATGGCAGCACCGGGGCAGTGCAGTTGCTTGGGGCCACCCCCCCATCTGTCCTTTCAAAAGAAAGGAAACTGCTGTTATGTGCTCTCCTGGTGGGCTGCAGAGTGAATGGAACAAGCAGCATAAAGCTGCACGGTGTGGCCTGGCAGTGCTGGACCACCAGGAAAGCACTCGGAAATTCACAGGGAGGAAAAGGTCTCAGGCTCACTCTGCAGGAACCCCGGGTTTGTGCTGCCTTTGAGCTCCCGTGAGCTGTTTTAGACACTGAAAGCCCTCAGCTGACGAAAAGACAGATATTCCCAGGGTGGAAATCTGTGCCAGTTATCGGCCAACATCTCACTCCTTTCTGTGCATCAACTGCCAGCAGCAACTAAAAATCCAACTGGCATCCACGCACCCACCAGCCCTGTGTGCTGTTGGACTGCTCCACCTGGGTTCCATCCAGAGCATCATCACCTGCAGCACAGCTGAGCACAGCTGGGGCTGAGCACTGTGCCGGCTCCCCGGGGCCACAGCACCAGGCAGAGCAAGACAGGCTCTCAGCTGTAATTGCTTTTCTCAGGTGGAATAGTAATGGGAGCGGGGAATCAAACCGTTGCTGTGTTAGCACTTCGGCAGCTGGGGGATCACTTATTGCTCCTAAAATGCAGCTGGGGATGGGCAGAGGGCTGAGCTGGGGGTGCTCGGCTGCTGCTCACAACCTCTTCTATTTTTATCTGACAGCTTCTGCTGGTTTGGGTGTTTGTTGCCCCCAAGCAGCATGGAGGTGAGCAGGGAAGGAGAAGTGGTGCTTGATATTAAGTTCCTGATTTCAGGCAGGCACCGAAAGCATTACGCAAAGGGTAAGAAGGGGAATTATTGGCCTGACTGGCAAAGCAGAGCCCTGTGGTACTGAGCTCTTTGCAGCTTTTCTCTGCGTTTTCAAATGCTTGTGTGTCCTTCCAGGTGTGTGAGCTCAGACAGCAGCTGCTTTGGGTGCACGACCAGGGAGCTGGAAGGCAGCAGGGCAGCTGGGGAAGTGGTTGTGTTTGTAGCTGAAAGCTATAGCAAATGCATCAGAACTTCTGGAGCTTAGCTCCAGGCAAAGAGCCAAAGTCTCAGATGGTACAGAAGTGCACAGGGCAGCAGAGATCAGAATTCCATGTGCCTTCCTGCTCAGCAGGAGCAGCCTGTCTTTTGGGGGCACACATAGAGTCAATGAGGTCAGAAAAGCCCTCAGACCCCCAACTCCAACCCCATCTCACCCCTCCTGTGCCCAGCTGACCATGTTCCCATTGCCACATCCCTGTGGTTCTGAACACCTCTGGGGATGGTGACCCACCGCTCCTTGGGCAGCGTGTGCCAACTCATCACCACTCTTTGAGAAGGAATTTCTCCTAATATCCAACCTGATATTGACACTATTTAGAAGCATGAGCTGAAGCACGGGAAAAGCGTTACTAATAGAGGTGGTAGGAGGAGCCATGTGTACTTTCTTAGTCAAAACTTGCCCTTTTCACTGGAGGCAATGTTTCAGTGCTACTGTTGGCTTTTTACACCAGTGGTGCTGCTGCTGGGTTCAGGCTGTGTGCATCCTCCCCCCCCCCAATCCATGTCCCCTTCACTGCCATCTCCCAGCACACCTTTCCATGCTCACCTTACACACTTCTGATAGCCATAATCCTTCTCTGTATTGTAGTAATTAATGTGTGCTTCCCCAAAAACATGAGTCAATTCGGGTGCACTCAAGCTTGCGCACTCAGCATTTTGCATTTGGGAGGCTCTTCCTAAAGCCTTCACACTGAGCTAACACAGTTTTGTGAATGCTTTCAAAAGGAGACGAAAATAATGCATTATCTCAGAGACAGCAGGCTTCACGAAACCCCAAATCCTGCTGGTTCAGCCCCTGCTCCTGCTTTGTGTAACTGAGCCTTAATGCAGTAATGACACTGCAATACACTCTGGGAGGAGTGTGGAAGCCCTAACGGGATTAACACGCCGTGCTCTTCATTCCAGCTGAGTTCTCTGAGCTCATGGGATCCTGTCTGAGCTGCATGCCGTGCTGCTGAAACAAGCGTCCGGGTCTGAGGCATGGATTTGGGCTCCCTATTTTCTCTCACTTAAGCAAGTTCAGTTCTTCCTGCATTTCTTCTTCTAATGTAAACTCTTGGAGCAGGCAGGGTCTGCAGACCAGTGCCCTGGAAGGAGGTTGTTGTGAGGTGGGGGTCAGCATCCGCTCCTGGGTCGCAGCAATAGGATGAAAAGGGATGACCTTAAGTTGTGCCAGGAGTAAGTCAGGTTGGATATTCGGAAACGTTGCAGTGATGCAGTGGCACAGCTGCCCAGGGACTGGTGGAAGCGTTCAGGACCGGGGATGTGGCACTTGGGGACATGGTCAGTGGGTAGGGGAGGTGGGCTGTGGTTGTGCTGGGGGATCTTGGTGGACTTTTCCAGCGTCAGTGACTCTGTGGTCTTCTCAGTGCTCATTCAGCACCAGGGGAAACATCACAGCCTTTTCCACAAGGGGGGAAGAAAGCCCATTTTTCTCAGCTGTGCTGAATTATTCTGTGAGCTCTCATTCTTTTGAGCAGCGTCACACACCAGTAGCTGATGCTGCTCCTGCTCTGATTACAGAGTTGTGCCAGAAGCAGTGCTGGAAACAACGGGGCCAATTAGCTCCTGGGGCTCCCCTGCCACCTTTGAAGTCTGTGCTGAGATATTTTGAATACGCAGGCTGATATAACAGCGGAGAATGAGGCTTCTTCAGTGTGTGGCAGCAAGGTGTTTCCTTAAATAAACACCACCAGGGTGTGCAGAGGGGTCTGCGGGCAGCTCAGCTCCCAGGAGGGACCACACCAACCATGAGGACATCTGGGGAACTGGCTTCACCACTGGGCTGCATGGTGTTGGCACCCAAATCAGCTGTGGTTCCGATTGCTCCTCATTGGTTCAAACATTGCTGAGTGGTGCAGGCTTCCGACTGTTCCTGCAGGGCGTTGCTGTGGCTGTAACCATTGATTAATGACCACCAGCTGGACTGAAGGTCACCCTTATGTTCTCCACGGGGGTATGAAAATAAACCCTCAGATGTCCTTTCCATGAGGTGCTGTGCAGAGCGCCCAGGGTCAAAGCTGTAAAAGCACTGCAATATTGCAGAGCAGTGCCTGGTTGTGGGCATCTCAAAGAGAGAAAGTGGGAATGGGGCATGGGAGGGCCAGGGTGCGTCCTGGGGAGGTGCTGAGAGCACCGTGCTGTGAGGAGGAGCTGGAGGAAATTCAGCAGTGAAATAATGGGGAAAAAGGGCTGTCTGTGTAACCAGGGAGCTGCTAAAGCAACACACCAAAAGGGAAATATAAAGCTCGGAAATTGGGTAATAAATCTCTGCCCTCATCAGAGAAGAGACAGTTCTATTGGGAAATAACCTTCTAAAACACAACAAAGTGGGATTTATGGTCCAATTAAAAATGCGCAAATAGGAGAAAGACAACACTGGATCCTTTTCTCTCTTTACTTTAGGAAGAATGCTGGAGGATCTGCTGCCACAGCCCAAACGTGGCTGAAAAACCAAATGGAAGAGGCTGTGGCTCAATGACAACAGATTGCCATCATAAAGCACGGCTGAGAATGGGTCTGATTCCCAAAGAACGCAGCACGGGGAGGCTGTGAGCTGCACATGGCGCTATGGGGCTGTGCAGGAGGGGTCCCAGGGCAGTGCTGAGGGGCCATGAAGTGGGGAAAGAAGGGAAAGACGTGGCTGTGGGGCTCTGCACAGCGCTGCTGTCAGGAATGCTCTTGAAAACTCAGTGCGGCTTCTGCATGAGCAACAAGCGCGGCTTTGGCCACACAGACCATCTGGAGCTCCCTGCGGGGATTCAATAAACTCCTTCAAATTGCTTCAGACGTTTTCCACTCTCTCCACTCATTTTATGTGCAGAGTTCAGCAAGGCACCGTTTCCTGCTCGAGCACCACTTGTCGCTTACATTCGGGTCGTTTTTGCTTCTCCCTGCCAACGCCGACTGCAGCGGATCACAGCACCCTGCCCTGGTCACACTGCGCTCCAGGCACCCTGGTGCCATGGGGCCGTCCCAGCCCTGCTGGGAGCACTGAGGTTATGCAGCAGGGAAGCCAGCTCAGCTGCCTTTCCCACAAGACTGCATTTTGCTGTGTGCTCCTCGTGCTGCCCGCAGCCATTGCCGCCTTCCTCCCAGCTTGTCGGGAGGCAGGGCACGGCGACCGCAGTGAATGATGATATAAAAATAAGCATCAGGCTGATTATTGGCTTTGTCTGCGTTTTGCAACCAGATGCTCCATTGTCTGTTGAGCCTGTTCTCCAAATCCGCAGACATGTACGTGGTATTTCAGATCCGCAGACGCTCTCTTGTATCTTAATTTTTCAAGTGTACCCTTGAAGCTGCCCTAACAGATGCACCCCGCGCGCTGCCTGCTGGTGCTTCTCCTACAGCACCGTGCAGTCAGCAGCAGCATGAGCCTGCAGGAGCCTCATTTTCCACCCCTGCCAGAAAAGAACATCCACCCCACCTCCACGCAAAGCAAACAGGAACGGGTCTCACAGCCCTCCCTGCTGGTTCCCAGGGATTCATCTCAAGGAGGGAGCAACTTCACTGTGCTGTGGCTGGCCCTGATTCAGCTGCATGGGGCTCTGAGCCCTGGATGGAGCTGTGGGTGTCCCCGTGCACTGCAGGGCACTTGGATCAGATGGTTTTTAAAGATATATTTTGTGTGTGTCAGGCTACCTAGGAATGGAATGGAAAGTGGAAGAGGAATAGCACGTGCCTGAGCTGGGGGCAGCACCGACTCCACCAGTGGTGCCAAATCTGCTCTGCTCCTGTAATAATAATGCAGCAAAGTTTCCAAGTGCCGCAGTGATAGACATCTCTTCCCTGAGCTCTTCAATGGAGAAAGCTCCTTTGGTCGTCCCTCACTGAGGTCACATAGGTTACAGCACAACAACGCACCTCGGCTTTCAACAGCATTTGCAATTAACACCATGAACACTGACATCTAATGAGAATGCGTCATCACAGGTATTCTGCTGCCAGTGGACTCAGAGGATGCAAACATCACATGCAGCATCTTCAGAAAGTCAGCAGAAAGGGCCTCTCGTGTCTTTTGCTGCCCAGGAACGCGGAGATGTGGCTCAGGGGTACACGGTTGGTGGGTGTGGGTGGTAGGTTGGGGCTGGATTTGTGCCCGCTGCTCCTTTTTTCCCCACATTGCTGTGTTCTGATGTTGGCATTTATTATTAATTGCTTTAAACTGCGCTTCAGACACTCAGACAAGGTCACACCCTGCAGAGCTTTGGATCTATTGTGGGAGCATCAGGCAGCAAGCGAGGCTGCAGGGCAGGGCAGGGCAGGTGGGCTCTGCGGGAACACAGGGTTTGCAGGAACACGGGGTTGCACTGATGGTGTTCTGAGGGTCCCTGGGAGTCTGGCTGGTGTGTCAGTCTGTGCCAGGCATTGCCATGCCCATGGGAGCAGCCCTCCCAGTGCTGCTGCACTGGGTGGTGGCAACATTCAGTGCTCTGCAGACACAGTTTTACACGGCCCCATCCAGCTGGCACTCTTCCATTCTGACAAAGCAAGCAGAAAAAAGGAAGAACAAGGATTTTTCATACAAAGCAGGTTCTGAAGGCTCCTCAGCTCCGTTGCTGGTCGTCTGCAGTTGCAGCATGCAGGAGCACTCAGGGCAGGTCCCAGACCCCCCTGCACCTCCCTGCCCCACACCTGGGGAGCAGCTGAAGGTGGCAACGTGCTCACCCAGCACAGCTCAGTAAATGCAGCTGTCTGCAAAGCGACGGGGCATGAAATCTGTTCTTACAGGTGTGCCATAAAAAGGGACAGGGCACATGCGTAAGGGTCAGGTGGCAGCAGCAGGGCTGTTTGCACATCTTTCTTAATGGAACGCCTTGTGGGGAGAGGGCTCTTTTCAATTAATCTGTATTGATGGACAACAGTGCCTGCGTGCAGTTTCTGCTTTCGTTTGGGGAAGATGCTGGCTGTGGGTGCCAGGTACCAGCGGATCATTGCGTGGTGCTGAGCAGGAGAGCAGCACTGAGTGCTGCATGGTCAACACTGAGCGTCTGCACTGGGAAAAACTCAGTGCCAGCGCAACAGGGACTGGATCTGGAAAGCAGTGTATTAGATTTGTGCCCTAGGAGAGCAAGCAGAGAAGAGGAACTGTTGTTATTAAGTGTCCCTATAGAATGGACTGCCTTAGATTGAATGCACGCTGGTGATTCAATTGGAAGTAATGCTTTCAAAGCCAGGATGCATCTGTTCCCACCGACCTTAATGAAATTATTTAGCACCCCACTATTATACTGCTTCAAGAAATAAGATTCGCTGCCTGATAAATATGAGGGAAGAAATTGATCCGGGCAGAGGAAATATGGATGGAGCAGCAATAGGAAGCAGAGCTGCTGTGCCACTCCGGCGCATTGCATCCAAACACCTTTTTACAGCAGCAGCACGGAGCGCTTTAAAACATGCTGAGCTGTGTTTTATCCCCAGTTAGCAGGGATGGCACATTGTTTTTCATGCAAAGAAAATACGTCCTATTCTGCATATTGCTTCTGCAGTTAGCAGCTGCACCGCGTTCATCTCGTGGTGTCCCACTGATGGATTGGCTCGTGGTGGGATGTCACCTATTCCCATCTGCCTTGCTGACCATGAGCATTTTACCGAGATCTATTTAGCATTTCACATACATTTTCTACTTTGCCAAACTTCTGATTTATCTTTATTGTTACCGGTTCCGTATACATATTTTCTGCCATTTCTTTAGGCTTTTGGTGCTGTATTTTTTTTCTCTGTTTCTTTAATTTTATTATTGGCTTTGGTTCAGCAATAAAGCGGGATGGGCTGCAGGCCAAAGCTGTCTTCCTTCTCTGATTTGCCAAAGAAAATGTATTTCCATAGTTGAGTAAATTCTCAGAGCCCCCCACACTTCTTGCACCGTTTGCTTTCTACATTTTCCCAAAGGTTTTGGGCAAAAGGCATCTTGCTTTTGGAGCTCCGGGCTCTGCCACCTGCTGCTGTGCTCCTGCCCCGGCACTTCTGGGCAGCTTTTCTCTTAGCCAGACAAGAACAGAGCCCGGGCAGCCCACAAACAAACCCCACGGCTCCTCATGCAGCTCTCCCTGCTGTCTGCGTGCTGCAGGAAGCTCAGCAGCAGCCACGGTGCAGGGATTTAAGAGGAGCGGTCACGGGGTCACAGCACACCTGGCTCCATTTTCCTGCTCTCCCTGTTCTGAGCAGCGCAGCAGTTCCTGGAATCTCAGGCACAGGCTGAGATTGCGGTGTTTTTAAGCCGTAATGAAAAAGGTAATTTTCCCAGGCTCCCTGCAATCTCCATCATCAGGAAGGCATTTTGTGCAATTTTCAGTACTGGCTGTAATCTTCTACCCAGAGATGATAGCATGCTGCTGGGGCCCTTTGAACCCCACAGAGCTTTGGGCTCCAAAGGAGGGGAAGAACTAAGTGTGGTTGTGGTAATGCCAGCTCTACATTGTGCACACTGTGCCGAGCAGACATGAAAAGGGTGGGTGTGCATGAGATGGGAAGAACAAAGAATGAACCCCCCGAACGTCTTTGAGATCTTCGGCCAGGATTTGGGAACACTTTCTTCTCCAAAAGAGCTGTGATTCATGTGCTGCCCTGGGAGTGATGGGTCACCATCCCTGCAGCTGTTCAGAACTGCAGGGATGCGGCACTTGGGGACATGGTCAGTGGGTACGGGGAGGTGGGCTGGGGTTGGGCTCATCTGCAGCCATCCATGGAAGCAGGGCGCCTCGGTACCCACTGATGCCTTAGGGCTGGGGATGTGTACGTGCAGGCAGTAGGATGCAAACAGGCTGTAGTGCTCAGTCGGGTGATGTTATGGATTTGAAGGAAAACAGAAAGGAAAATGTCAAAGCTGTTAAGCTTTGGAGAGCTCTCAACAGCGTGTGGGCAGTGGGGACGCCGGGAGGGTGGTTAAAAATAGGAGCCAGAGGGAAGTGGCTCTCACAGCAGTGACGTTGGTGCTGGTGCCCCGCTGGAGCACTTTCACTGCTTTTTATAAATCACAAAAGGGGGAAAAAAAGCCACCAGAAGCATGGGCCACTCGAGGAGCAGGGCTCGAAGCTCAGCTCCGTCACCTGGTGTGGGCTTGGATTGCATCTGGGTCAGTGCTCAGAGCCAGAGCAAAGCACTGGGGGAGTCTGCAGGGGCACAGGGCAGTGCTGCAGGGCTGGGGCTCTTCCTGGTGCCGTTCCTCACATAAGGGCACTGCAGATGCCCATAACTCTGCCAAGTGGCGCTTTACACCTCTTTTGCATCTCTGGAGTGCAGATCCCCACTTCAGCACAAAGCAGAACTGCAAAGAGCAGGAGGAACGATGGATGCTGGGAGAGCTGTGAGGAGCTCTGAGTGCTGAAGTGCCGCGGCTGTTTGTGCTGTGAGGGCACTGCGCTCTCAAGGAACGAGGGAGGAGGTGTCGGGCTGGGATTGAGCATGCCATTCCAGATGAGGTTCCTTGCTGTGTGTAAATTGCTCGACAGTAAGGTGTGTATGTGATTGTGCCAATTCTGGTATCTGTTCACACGTAGTCCTTTGTGCCCTACTACACTGAGCGGAGGACTGCACTGCAAGGCAGCCCTATGGCCGCGGTTAGAAAGGCAGCACACAGTGCAGGTTGGTGCCTGCAGCCTCCTGGAGAGGGATGGGGCTGGGAACAGTGGGTGCAGGATCCTGCCCTTACTTCCTCCCCACCCTGACCAGCAATCCACAGGTATTGCCCTGTACCTCCTGCTCTATAGAATCACAGAATACCAGGCTGGAAGCAGACCCACAGGGACTGTCAGCACTGTGCTGCCATCGCTGCATGGTGCCATCAAAGTGGAGAACCACTGGGGAGGCTGAGAGCACACCAAGTGGCACAGAGGGCAGGGCAGGAATAAAGGAGCTGGGTCTAGGCATTCAGGCATGAGATGACAACACACAGAGTGAGGGCACCTGCAAATGCGCTGTGAGCAGAGCAGGGTGAACAGGGCTGGCAGCAGCAGCTCCTCTTATCTCCTTTTCAATTACTGCTGCAAAGTGGACTGCAGAGAGACAGTGGAAAAGTCACAGACCTCACAGCAAGCAGAAGGAATGGAAGCAGGAATGGGAAAAGGAATGGGAAAAGGAATAAGAGCAGGGCTGGGAGCAGGCATGGGAGCAGGCATGGGGATAGGAATGGGAGCAGGGTTCTGGGGTGGAAAAAGCCAAGAGGAAACCAAGTACCATGGTCACAGAACAGTCGTAATGCTCACCTTATAAAAGCCACAAACCCCGTGATTTAGAGGGAGGAAAACTACTATTTGTTTCCAAATTTACAGGCAATAATCCTTGATTTAGATCCCTGTCTGCCTCCTGTATAGACTGCAGTATAATTTAGAGGACAATAAAGTCTGGGACCATAATACCATCCCTGCCATAAATCAGGTGGTACCGCCACTCAGTGCAGGAATTATTAATCTCTGTTCCAAACGATATGCTGGCACACTGCTTGGTGTAGCTGCTTATGCAGCAAGCTGAAATAGCACTGCCCCCCATTAGTATTTTTCACTTTTGCAATGAAATACTCTCTCCTCATACCCAAGGGGCATTTATTGCCTTGTTTAGATGGGGCAGCGTTGTGCACATGGAGCACCTAATGCTGGGGCACTGCTTTATGGCAGCACTGCACTGCTGCAGGGCAATACTATGAAGGCTCCGGGGGTGCTGTGAGGATGCTGCTCAGCACAGGCTCGAGGTGATGCTGTAACTGTGGGCTTTTCCCCCAAGAGGTGGCTGCAGCCCCTGCTTTGGGTTGGCACAGGGCTGCTGGAGGGTTCCAAAGCCAGCAGTGCTCCTATGGAGACCAGCAGGAAAGGCACCACCGTCTGACTTAAAGCATTAAAGCGCATCTCCACGTAGTCCTCGGGACTACTTAAAAACTGATGTTTTTAATAAAGCGCACTTTATTTGTTAGGCAAATAGCAATTTTTTGGTATTTTTCGTTTTGTTTTTAATTTGCAGCTTCGCCGATTGTCTGCAAATCCGCCCTCGATGTAAAGCAAGGGGCTGAAAGTTACATTTGTACTTTATGAAATATTCAGCACTGAAATTTTCCCCAGGAATGTCCCCATCTGCTACTCGATTTCTCTTTCGTGCTAATTATCAAATATATCTGAGCAGAAATAAATAATAGATATCTTCTAAAGCAGCAGAAGTAAAAATTAATGAATGTTTGGTGTTTTGTGGTGCTGTTCCCTTTCAAGCTGCAGGAGCCTGGGCTGCAGGAGGGCAGCAGAGCTGCATTAGCAGAGCTGTTCTGCACAGGTCCTTCTGCTGTTCCTTTGGCTTTGGTGGCTGCTCGCTGTGGGGTTGCTCAGGGTGGATTTGGGGCTTCCCCTGGCTCTCCCATCAGCCCCAGCCCCCTGGTTACCACAGCCCTTGTGTTGAGCTGACTTCATGTCCTTGCAAAGAGCTATTTTTAGGAGTACTGAGGATGTTGGTTTCGCAGAGCATCTCACCACGGGATGCCCCTTCTTGGTGCTCTTAACATGCAGGCTGTAGGATGAAGTAGACTTAGGTATATTGCAGAACACCGGTGTTATTTAGGTTGGAAAAGACCCTTAGGTACATCAGGTGCAACTCTCAGCCCGCCACTAAAGCATGTCCTGAGATGCCACAGATGTGGTGCTAGGAAGGTGTACCAAGCGCTGTATGGGGCTGTTGCAGCTCAGCAGAGATCTACCTCTGAGCAGAGGAGAGGTCTATGTGCTGCGCTGACAAAGCCCTCCCTTTGAAGATAACCTTTTAGGAATCAGTGCATCTTCTTGGTCGGTGGATCTATGGTCGGTCCCCTGCCTAAAACCAGCCAGTTTTATCACTATCACTCTTTAAAACAGAGTAAGGAGTTTGTGTGATTCTTCTGGCGAAGAGAAACACATCTATATTATCAAAACCTTCCTGAAAACAGCAGGGCTGTGAAGGTGGACCTGCTGAGCCCTGGGCTCACTCTGCTCCTCAGCTCCTGGAGAGCACAAGGACACTGCAAGGAAGCAGCAGTGCAATTCCTGTAGCAATTCCTGCAGCTTTCCATGCAGCTTTCCCTGCCAGGAGCCCTCAGCATGGCAGCAGGACCCACACGTGTCACACTGACCCCATAATTAAGCTCCGTATTGTTCAATTTTCCCCCTCCTCACGGGAAGCAAATGTCTCCTTAATAGTGCAAATTGCTGTGGAAGCGTTAATGAAACACACTGCAACTGTAAAGCAGGAAGAAATCTGTTGCCATAAATTGCATTTCAATTTCCTTGTTACCAATTAGATGAGGTCACGTTTGTGTACAGCCAGCAGCAGCAAGTGGGAGGTTAACCCCAAAGGGCTGAAAAGGGCTGAAATCACAGGAGCAGGAGCTGTGTTCACTCATCCTCTGGTGGGGATGCATCAGGAAGAGTTCTGCTTGGATCTGTCTGTCTGTGGGGACACCCCATCAGTGCATTTCTTTATCCATAGTCCTCAGGCGCTCCGTTCTTAACTGGAGCATCCCTTCTGGCAATGAAATGCTTTTACTTTGGGAAGCTTTTCTTCATCTGCAGTGTCCACCCTGCATACATCATGTTACTCCGGTAAGCCATAGGAAGATGCGTTACCTGATCTAAAGGTAGGCACAAACCTGGTTGGACCTCCCCTCTCTGTGCATAGGAACCTTCGGAAAAGCAAAAGTGCGGATGCCATCGAAGATTAAAGAGCTCCACAAATGAGGTTTGATTCATCCTTCCATCACTCCTAGAAGAAACGCATTGAACCCCAGAGTTTGCTGTTCAGATGAAAGCTTGGAAAGTGTAAAATGTGTGCATTTCTGGATGAAACCACGGGTCACATAATTGCACTGAAAGGAAGTATTTTTGGTTTGCCGCTCGGGCAAAAAGCTCCTTTGATTTATTTTTAAAACACATTCCTGATGTGGAGATGAATGTCAGCCATGTGGTACAGCGACTGGGGATCCCTCCACCAGCAAAGCCTCCACGTCCCTCTGATCTCCTCCATTTGGTCACAGCGGAGATGAAAGCTTTGTCTCCTCATCTGCAGGAACATCGCATTCCTCCTCACATCTGTTTTCCCCAATTTATTCCAAACGACAGTGGAATTAACATGTATAATGGCAAGCAAGAATCTGGCTCGAAATGCTTTCAAAAAAAGCTTTCTGTCCAAAAGATTCCGCTCTGCCCCTTTCAATCCACTTCCCCTGAAATAATGGCAAAGTTGGTGTTCTGCTTCAGACCAACAAGGATGAGGGCTCAGTGACATCGGGGACACAGTGAGGGCTGTTGGTGCTCAGCAATGCAGAGGATCTAGAGTGTCATTGGGAGCAAATGTAAAGCAACAAGCCAAACCTTGCCAGGCGGAGGTGACATCGTGTGCTGAGCCGTGATGAAGTCTGGTAAAACACAGACATGCCTGGTATAGACTGGATATGGACTGGATGTACGGGAGAAGCTGTTTATGATGAGGGCAATGAGGCACAGGTTGCACTGAGAGGGGTTGGTGCCCCCCAGGTCAGGGGATGGGGCTCTGAGCACTGATGGAGCTGTGGGTGTCCCTGTGCATTGCGGGGTGTGGGTCCCCAGCCAGCCTCTAAGTGTCCCTTCCAACCCAAACCATTCTCTGATTCTATGATATATACAGAAAACGTACGGAAAAGCTTCGTCTGCATCACCTGTGGTCCAGCAGATCCCACGCGCTCACTGTGCCCACCCTCCCGATAAGCACACACAGCGAGCAGCCATCCCTGCACCGGCACGAGCAGCTCCAACCCCTTCTTTCTTGGGTCACCCAATGAAGGGACTGCAGGGCAGCGTTCCCCATTACAGCACAGCCTCATGCATTATGTCTTTGTTATGCTAATGCCCCAGCGCTGCACAATTTAAATAGCACTTCCAGAAAAATTAAGTATGTTCATTGACACAGTGAAATGTTTTCACCCTCCATGTAACCTTCACAGTTTCTGTACAAAATCTATCAGTCAGTAAACTATTCATCTGCGAATGCTTACCAATTATTATGCTAATGCATTACAATACATTACAGTGAATTCTTTTTAAATGCCAGGAAATGCAGCTGTCTGGCAACCTAGCTCGCCTGTATTATGGAGCTATCAATAAACAGCACAGCATTTGCAACTGGATTTTGACTGCTTTGTTGGAATGACGCAGAATTTTTCTTATCGCTGCGTATTGTGAAGGAATTCGGGACCCGAAGTGCTGTGATGTATTCTCTGTGCAGGGGATGGAGTGCAGAGCGAAGGGCTGCATGGGAACAGCTCAGTGTGTGTGGCACAGAGCTCTGCCCATTGCCAGCACTTCACACTTCTTGAGGTGATGAAAATGCTCATTCTGTTCTGTAAACTTTGTTGCATTTTAAGGCCCAGCGCATACTGGGAGCCCTGCATTCCCGTGTCTGAGATGCTGACAGCTGCAGCAGCAACTGCGGCGCTGCATGCACTGCTGTGTGGGCTCACAGAATGCATGATTTTCCATATTTGCAACTGCACAATACTTCTGTGCATTCATTTCTTCCTTGGCATACAACGAACGTGGGCAGGAGCCCACATGCATTGGTGCTAGAAAGCATTGCTTCTCCATCAATGCTTCTTGCAGCCCCTCCAGCCCCACAGTGAAATTCGTGCAGTGTGGCCAATGTCTGGGAGTGCTGGAATTGAAAATGCAAAGAGAAATAAATGCAGCTGGAGGCACCCATCAGAACTTGTGCAGTACCCATATTTGTCTTCTCTCAGGAGCTAATATCCATGAGTTTGGTTATTAGAGTCGTAATGTTCTAATTATTTCATTTAATACTCTAATTATCCCTTGTGATTAATCCTGACCATAACAGAAATGTCTGTGAGTCTGGGAGGCATGTCCCAGTAGATCTGGCAGTGCGAACGTTAATTTGAGCTAACGAGGATGGTGGCTCGGGGAAAAGAAGCCAAAGAGTGCAAGGACTGCTGGCACTGAGTGCATGCAGCCCCTGGGCCCATCTCCCATTGCCATCCACTGCGTTTGGATGGATGTCATGCGGGGCGCTTTGGCCCCGTGACGTTTCAGTGCATATCCCAGAGCTGCCTGATCCCAATGTCTTGCCCCGTTTCCTCTTGTTTTCAGCTACAGGGTTGCATTCACAGAATGTGGAAGTATCTCAGATCAGGGTGACTGTTGGCAGACCCAAAGGCAGAGCCAGTGATGGCAATGGGAGAGCGCAGAGTTACTCTTACTGTCTGGCTTTTGGACCCAAGGAAGACCAGATCACCAAGGCCTTGGTGGGTGAGCTTGTCAGTGTCAGATGTGTGTGGGTTGCCCTGTGCACAGGTACCTCTGTACACACCTTTATGCTGTAGCTGTACCAAGAAAAATCAACGCCCGTGTCCATGGCAAAGCCTGGAATTGTGTCACATCTTCCTCCAGAGGTACCAACATCACAGAGCTGTGTGTGCCCCCACTCACTCAGACAAGCGTGCATTCGCATGCACACACACACACGTGTCCTCCCAGCTGCACGCCCGCCTGCGGGGCTCGGCCATCTGTGCCTTTATGTGCACAGAAAGGGAACGTATGGACAAAAGGAGCACACGCTGCTGGCACAGGCTTCTATGGTCTTCAGAGGAGGGTTTTCCCCATACGACGCATCTTTAAGCAGCATTGTGTTACCAACAGCTGATGGTGTCTTTGCTCTTTGAGATGGGAGCTGACGTCAGTGTGGAGCTGGGGATGTTTCCACCCCACTGGCACCACCCGGCCCCACTCACCCCACTCCTACACTGCCCACCTCCATCCAAGTGCTCCATGACTTTCTTCCGTATATACAAAATGTGGGAGGGTGCAGAGAAGGGACTTTTGAGCTGAGGAACAACTGCTGGCTCCCGGCTTCCTTGTGTGTCCACCAAAGAACGGCTGTCTGCAACATGGGTACATGGGCGTACCCAGGGAATCTGCCACTTGGCAAAGGACAACGTCCTGTGTGCACGGGGGGATGCCAAGCAAGGGAAATACTGTGAGTACGTTTTGCTGCTCGTGCACCCAGCAGTGCCAAACTTGCAGGGCCGTGCCAATGCCACTCTTCACACATCGCTTCTTGCACCCTCAGACTGCACGCTGGTGGTGGGGATGCACTGCAGCTCATGGGCACGGACAGATGTTGAGCAGCTGGAGCGGGCACAGCCATGGGCAGCGGCCACGAAGGGGCTGTCAGAGCAAGGGGGAGGGCCTTCTCCCTTCCCATTGATATTGTGCATATTCCAAAGGGAGATGGATGCAATTTCAGCTGTCAGAAGCACGGTCTGAGTTCAGCTGTGATGTTCACCCAACAGGAGCCAGCCCTGGGGAAGCCAAGAGCTCTGGGGAAGCTGAGTTCCCCTCTTCTTTCTGGCGTTCAGTTATTCATGGCTCTTAATTTGGCAGTTAGGGGGTTGGTGAAGGACATAATGCAGCAATATCCTCATAGTGGGAGCCTTAAAAACAAAATGCTAAGAGATGGGAGAAAACGGATGTGAAATCAGGGTGTTCACAAAGCTCCCCAGCGCTGCCCGTGCTTGAAGGACTGCCTGTTAACACCTGTGGTCAATAACAACATCCCTCTCTAAAGATTCTTTCAAAAGCATCAAGGATGGTGGTGGAGAGCATGAAAATAATCTGATTAGTGCCACGTCCCCTTCTGCAATGTGCAAAGTGTTACTTCTGCAGCAGTTTACTTTTCCATCACAAAGTGAAAATCAAAGTGCAGAACCGCGCAGCGAGCGGAGATTCATCCTAGATGGAACAATGAGGCCATAAAACCAAACTGTAAAGTTAAATAATTTACCATAAATATCGAAAGCTCCCGAATTATTCTCTACATTAACTGCCTATGTTTAAAATGATCTTTGCATTCACCATGTCACAGATGGCAACATCAGACAAGAGAGTCCTTGACAAAACTCGCTGTAATTATTCTTTCCACAGCTGCAGTTATTTTAATGCCTTTTCAGTTAAGCTGAGAGAGACGCACACGTTTTATAAATAAGGGCTTTTAAGCAGTTTGACAATGAGGCATTTGAAACGTACCATGAAAAAAAAAAAGAAGAAGAAAAAAAGAGGACACCCAAAAACTTTCAGTGCGTGGTGAAACCTGGGAGAGCCGTGTGGGCACAGGGCAGGAAGGCACTGCTCCTCCTAAGCAGCGTTGAGCAGCCAGAGCTGAAATGATGCTGGTGCAATGGCACGAGCTCTCTGCCACCCACAGCCTGTGTCAGAGCATCGCTGCTCTCCTGAGAAGAAATTGCTCCTGAAATACCCAACCTGGCCCTCACCTGGAGCAAGATGAGGCCGTCACCTCTCATCCTACAGCTGCTACCCAGGAGCAGAGGAAGACCCCACAGCCTCCATCTCTCCTAGGGAGATGGGCTCGCTCTATTTCCACCTGCTTAGAGCAGCTGTGAGTTTGAGCTGCAACAAAGTGCAGCAATGGATCCTCGAGCTGAAGCAGCAGAAGTCACGTTCCTGCAGGAATCCATCCTCTGTGCAGCACAGCTCAGTGCGACCTTCACCTACACTTCTCCATCTCCTCAGTGCCCTCAGAACACCTCTCCCCCACGTCCATCTCAGGATCTGGACAAGCTGCATTCATTCAAGCTTTGGGCACCCAGCAGCTCTTGTGCAAACCAAAGAAGCCAAACCCTTTCTTAGTGAAGTTCTCCCAGCGAGTTGCAGCTGTCCCCACCCCTTCAAGCTGTTCATTTAAAAGCAGTGGAAACGCTGACAAATTGGAGCCACGACTGAAATGATGAGAGCAGCGCCGGGAGGGTGCTTTCCCATTTCAAGCGAATAAAGCAAAATAAAAGCAGGGAAAAACGGTGGGAGGTTTTTCGGAACGTGATCCCGGCTGGCTTAGACATGCAAAGAAGACATCGTGGTCCTCAGTGCTGCAGCCCAGGGAGGCTCTGATTAATGGGGGTTATTGTCAGGGAGGCCTGGCTGTATGCTCAGTGCTGAAAGGCACCAACCCGCAAAGTATTCAGCGTTATACAATAACAGATTGTGTGCAGTTACCCTTAGAAAACAAATGTGCTCTCTCTTATATAAGATTATAGACCATCCATCACTGGCTGGCATTAAGTAGCACAGAACAGCAGTGTATGTAATTAGCAATACATGAAGTCCAAACATTATTTTAGAGGGGTTGGAGCAGCGAAGGAGTGGATGTTGCAGTTTCCCTTTCAATTTGGAACTTCTCCTCTCCCCACACCCAGAGCACTGATCTCCACCTCCAGGTGAGACGGACACAATTTGGGAACCTGCAGAGTCATCAGCTCCACAGTTAAGAGCTGTATTTAAGCACTGGAACTGACAAATACTCCCCACCCTTGAAGCAGTCCCCAGATTTCATGGAATCAGAGAATCAGAGAATGGCTGGGGTTGGAAGGGACCCCAAGGATCACCAAGCTCCACCCCCTGCCACAAGCAGGACCACCAACCTCCAGATCTGGTACAGCAGGCTGCCCAGGGCTCCATCCAACCTGATCTTGAACACCTCCAGACTGCTTAGTTTTGACTCTCTGGATGATGGTTAAAAACAACAACAACAAAAAGTCACTTGTAGGAATTGATGTCACACTGTGACACACAAAGCTGTTATCGCTTCCTCTTTCAGACATTACAGGGCTTGGGATTTTCCTATTTCTGAGAGGCAGAGCAGTCCTTTGGTGGGAGCAGCCATCCCCAGGGCTCTCCCTGTGCCCGTGACCAAGGCAGAGCATTGCATGGACCCAAGCAGGAGCTGGGCACTGGGAGCCTCCTCCTTGCTAATTACACGTCTCAAGTAGGCTGTAATATTGGGCTGTATAATTGGGACGTAATAGCACTATTGTACATCAGTTAAATACCAAGGGATTATTAAGAGTATGTTTTCAGGCTTTCCAGTCCCACGTTGAGTAAACAGTTGTTACATTTCAATAAATAACTTTAAAAATAAATAAGCGGTTGAGTGTATTTAGGATACGTGCTTTTTTCCCCCAAACAAATCAAATGAGAGAGTCCCAGGCTGCAGTCTGTGCTGCTCAGCAGGGCTGTGCCTGCTCTGCCTCTTTGCTCTGCCTCAGACCACCATCACTGTCTCTCCCAGCTCTTTCCATTCCCATACCCACACTTTAAAGCCCTCCCCATTACCGCAGCCCAGAGCAGCATGGGGTGGGCTTAGCCCTGTTTGGCAAGTACAGAATTGAAGCATGGAAGAACAAAATCATTTGTTCAAAGCCAGGTGGGGAGTCTGATACGGGGCAGAACGGGAGCCAGTGAAAGATCAAAAAATACTTCTCTAAAAATAAGGCTTTGCAACTCTGCAAAGGAAACGTGGCTCTCACAAACTGTGTTACAATCCCAAATGCAGTTAGTCATGTGGCTGGCACCGTAATGTCTGATGAACGTCCTGGTGGCTGTTGCTCACATCCGGGGCACAGCAGAAGGGAAGGACATGCAATGGGGCTGCTTGGACCCCCAGCCTCCATCAGAAGGGTTTGGAGCAGCACACTAGAACCAGCAGGTGTAGCCAGCCCAGTAACCATGGCGATGGGTAACTCAGGACTGGCTTCACCTTCCTGCTAAGATTGATCTTGAACCTCACGCAGCTTTCTGCACTGTGATGCTGCTATGAGGAGTGAAGCAGTGGATGGGTGCTGCCCTGCTGGGTGCATGCGTGGTGCTGGGAGCACACTTTGGAGACAGGATTGACCCCGGAGCTGCCACCACCCATCCTCCTGCCCTTCTCCTTGGAGTCAGTGACCCCCTAAGGGTCCAACACAGGGCGAGGGAGTCCTCATGGCTTTGTATTCCCCAATGGATGGATGCCCATTGTGCCAGGAGGGTCAGTCTGGGAGGTGCCACCGTGCACGGTGCTGATCCTGCATCCATCCCTGCTCTCGGGGTGGTTGCTCTGAGCAGATGAGGTGCTCGTAGCACAAGGAGTCTTTGCAGTATCTTACTTCTGAGTGGGACCCAGAATGCGCTGTACTTCCAGAATTCATTTCCACTGCTCTGCATTGCCGAACCTGAAGTGCTAATTAAGAAACCAAGAAATTGGGAATCTCCAACCAAGTACACTGTGAAATTAATGAGGACCTACTGAAGAACATAAATAATCCGTGTTCCCCATTAGAGGCCGTTAGCACCATTAAAGCAATCCAGAGGAAAAACGGCAGCGCACTGCCAGCCAATCCCCTTTGAAATCCATCACTGTCACAGCCTCCATTCTGCCGACTGAAATCAGTGGTTAACCCCAGAACATCCCGACTATTTAGAAATAATTACTGTTGCTATAAATCAAAAGTGATGGCTAAACTGGTCACAGAAATGTATATACAGAAATCAGACTGTGGTATCACGCTCACACAGGAGAAGTCCTTCGTTCCCTACTGGGTTTACAAGTAATTTTCTAGCAGTAAAATGCAAAAATGCATTTTGTTTTGCAGTGATCATAAATAATCCTGGGATAAGAATTCCTTGCAGGACTCCCAGGCCCACTCCCTCAATGGCAAGGTTTATTGCTCCAGTTTCCCTGTGCTTTCTCTCAAACTGCAGCTGTCAGAACAGTTTACGAATTATGGTCCTGTTGGCATAAACTCCCCATATCTCATAGCAAAATAGGTTCTCCCACGAACTCACAAGGCACAGATTGGCACGGGAGAACTGAGTGACCTCAGTGGTGCAGCCTAGACCCACTGCTGGGCGATGTGGTTGCGTGCATTGGGGAATCATCCTACCAAAACTCAGAGCTGGGCTGTGCTGTGTCACCCATAGGGTCTGGGTCTGTAGGAAATAAAGGCACAGTGAGCACTTTGTTTCTCAGCACTGGCATAAGCAGGAATTCCAACAGCAGGGCTAAGGGCATGCAGCAGTGTGGGGTCCCAACCAGTGCTGGGAGCTTTGCATGAATGGGGGTTGGGGGTGGGCAGGAGGTGTTGGATCCAGGCAGGAACAGGGAGAGAAAGAAAGGGAGAGGAAGTTAATCAGGTCAGAATCGCCTCCAAAAAGTGTGAAAATTAAATGCAGGTTCATGATGTAACGATAATGGCACGCAAATCAGGTTGGGTTGCAGATTTAAGCGTGCCATTGCTCTCCTCCTAATTGGAAGAGATGGATCCAAGAACTCAAACGGCCACACTTGAGATATAAAGTCGTGCTGCAGAAGGGGAAGTATTTCCTGATTTTCCTCAAATCAGTGCTGCTGTGTTAATGTATGAGGAAATGAAGTCAGTGGAAGATAACTGTGTTGTTACTGATGAGTTTACAGCAGATGGGTGCACGTGCAGAACCACTCCTGCCTGTTAAAACACATCACCAGGGCTGCAGGTAGAAGAGCAGAGGGTTGTTTCTTATCTGATATTTTTATTTATGACTTCTGCCCTAATTGAAGGTGATGCTGTGCAAAGGTGGGCTCCGTGTGAATGTGAAATGATGGCAGCTCCATCCAAGATGATGCAGCACCCTTTGTGGACAGCCCTTTCCCTGCGATGCAGGTGAATAGGAAAAGAAATTTAAGAGCCCGTTTCCATTCAAACACGATGAGCCGAACCCCGGAGCTGAGTGCCCAAGGACTCACTTTGAATTTCTTCAAAGTAAAGGCGACAAAACCTGATCTTGCAGAAATAAAAATTCCTAAGAAGGAAAGTGCGTAAAATGGGGAAGAAAATGGTTTTCTTTCCCCATAAATGAAGAGCGAGTCTTAAAGAATTTATAGACCAGAAATTGAAATGAAGAAGTTCCTTTTTATGCGTCCCTGTTCCAGCTCAGAGCTGTAGCAGCACTGCACATGGAGGTGGATCAGACCCAGAGGGGTCACAGCACTTCTGTCCTCCCGAGCTCACAAAGCAAATGAGATTTTGATGGCATTTTGTCTTCAGCTCTGCTTGCAGTTATGAATGCTGCCTTCTGAGTCTTCAAATCTGAGCAAGTTTCACTATTCACTATTTAAAAATCCAAACAGCAGAGCCGTGCTGCGGGGTTTGTCCCGGCACAGATCGCTGCTTGAATGCCTGGAGCTGCCCCTGTGTGCAGCTCTGCACCCAGCTCAGCTCATAGCAGGCTCCCAGCAGCCAGCACCCAGCTCACCCCTCATATCCGCGAGCAGCAGTCTGGCTAATTGGGATTCCTTCTGCTTCTTCCCACGGTTCATTCTCTGGATGAACCCTTTCTGATTCACAGAGGGCAACAAAGCGGTCCTTGTAAGCAAGTCCTTGAGCCGGGCGAACCCGACGTGCCCCGTCAGCACCAGGAGCTGCAGCATCCTTCAGGGCGAGCCGGCACGGGCACAGCACAGCTGGGATGTGTGCCAGGGCAGGAACACCATTAGGAACAACTGAGCTGCCCGTAATGCAAAGCAGAGCCAGAGAGCGGGGCAGGAATGACCCGGAGCATGATTTGCAGCGAATGTCTTTTTATCTCATAAATAGGAGAGACACTTTGGGATGATTATCCACCCAGATTTATCTCTGCAGCTCCTTGTGTATCCTTCTGCGCTTAAAAATGTCTCACTGCCCTTTGCATTATTGCATTGCCCTTTACATTCATACTGCATAAACCTCTCAAGCACCGTAAAACTTACAAGGTGTAATATAATGCTGTGATTTTCTTTTACACACCATAAACAAAAGTCACAGGGAAAGGAAGATGGCAAGGCAGACTTTATTTGGTCTGACAACGATACGGTGCGATTCGGGGTGAAAATATATATACACAAGTCCACATCATACACTCTTGCACACTTAAAATCATGGGCTGGATTGATTATCCGCCACTGATGGATCGCTTCAATGTATTAAATGGATTATTCCATAAATCACCAGCTGTGCTAGGAATGGAGTGTTAGGAAAGAAAGAGAAAACATTACAGACCTGTCTTGTGCGGGGAATGGAAAGGGGAGCGGAGAGCTGGGGGGATCCCGGGGTGATGGTGTATCCCCAGGAGGACCCCAGGGTCACAGGGTCAGAGAACCCTGAGCTGGGAGGGACCACGGGGAGCATGGAGCCCACAGCGCGGAGCAGAGCACCTGTTAGGCTGTCATGGGGTTGAAATGAGATGATCTTCGACTTCCCTTCCAACTCAAGCCATTCTATGATACGATGTAAGAACGCAATCCAGGCAGTGGGTGCAGCTCCCAGTGCTGCAGCTCTGCCCACCCCAACTCTGGATCCTCTGCTCAGCGCCCACTGCTTCATTCACAGCAAACCTGTGCTGTGCTGGGGTTGCCTGAGCTGTGTTCACCCACCTGCAGGGATGGGATTCGGGATTGCGGCTGTTAGAATCGCTGACATCTGAGTGCTTTGCATTCACTGCAAAACCAACCACCCAGTCTAACACTTCAGTCCCAATAGACAGTCATAACTCAGCTAAATTTGTGGGTTATACCAGATTTTATTTACTGTTTCATCCTGGGAGATAAGGAGGAGATGACAGCCATCTATTCATTAAAGTGAAGCCGCCCACAGCTCTCGCTGGTTTCTCACCATCCGTGGCCATCTTTAATGAAATGTGGGTTTTGCAGTACTGGTGCTGTTGGTTTAGGAATGCAGATGTCCCCACGCACCTTTGGGGCTCAGCACCCTGCCCTGCTCACCTCGAAGCCTTCCTTCACAATCAGATGTCATTACCAGCTAATGAACATCCAGTGACCCCTGTGAGGCAGCCAGTGGCCTTTTCCCATTTCCTATTGGACATCCGAAGCACTGTGATGGTCTGAAGTGCTGCAGCGGCAGCAGCAAATGCTCCCAAAGCTGCTGTTGGCAGATGTGGAGAATGGAGGGCTCATTTCAATCCGTCAGCCTCACACTCCTTTGTAATGCTCTCCATACCTGCCTTGCACACCCCGTACTGGGCTCCCTGGCGCCCACTTCCCAGCAATGAGCAAAAATTCATCTGCACACTTCTGGAATGTTAAGGCTTTGTTTTATTCCCTCGATGCTGGCTGGTCTATGCGTATGCTTAAAGACTTCCTAAATGGGGGTACTTTTCTGACTCCGGAGTTGTTTGGTGTATGTATGGTGAAATTCAGAGCAGTGCTGTGGATTGCGTCTTGCCACGGCTCTGGGAAGCGATGCCTGCATCAGAGCAGGGTGCTGCTGGTTGTCTCCTCTCCCAGCCACAGCAGAATGGTCTCATCCGTGGCTGTGTGGTACTCAGTGCTCACTGCAGATGCAGTGCATGAGGGGAAGCTCCTTCTTGTTGGATGGGGCTTCTCCTTGGGAGCAGGGCCCTGTGCTGTGAGCTGTTGCTTCTTGGTAACGACCTGAGCCTATATGGGGCTTTATTATGAGTGCTAAAAGCAAGCACGTTGTCTGTTTTTATTGCCAGGGAACATGAGTAGTGCTGCGCAGCCCCATCACGCTACATCCATCTGAAATGAGGCAGTTCTGCCTCACCAACCCCTTTTTAAGGACATGCAAGCTGCAGTGCTCAGTGGCACATCGTCCTACTGCCAACAGCAGCACCTGCACAGCCCTCACTGCAGCCCCTGCCTTCGCCCGCCCTCTGCAGCCTTCACCTCTGCGGAGCTCAGGTGCTCTCCGTGTGCTCTGCCTTCCTCAGAACCTTCAGAACATGCAAAGGGAGAGGAAAGCAGTCAGACGGCATCGCATTAATCCTCTAGCCAAAAAGAGGGAATAAAGATTGCGCAGCAAAACCGGCGCAGAAATGCTCTACGTTGGATCAGGAGGCATTAGGAGGTGTGCTGCAGACAGATGCGCAGCGCCGGGTTTGGTTGGGGCTTTGTCCCCACAAAGCACTGCTCCTCGGGCAGCACTGTCCCATGCAGGGCTGCAACAGCACTGGGGGGGGGAGGTGGCTGGAGCTGCTGCTTCACCCCCAGCAGTGGGAGATGGCGAGGAACCAGTGCCCTCTGCTGCTGCGGGGCTGGGCAGGAGCACTGCTGCATCCCAGCAGCACTGCAGGGCGTGCAGTTTTTGCTTTTGGTACCGTTCTGTGCAGGACTGCATCTTGAAAACTCTAGGAAAATCTTTTCCTAACATCAGCCTCCATTTGCTCTTGCCAAGAAAAGCATCCAGAAGGTAGTAGAGGCAGATTTGCACCTGCTGGTGGTAGAGCAGAATCCTGGCTGCAACGCGCAGCGAGCGCGCAGCTCTATGGCACAGCCACGGCGCAGAGCTGGGGTGGGGGCTGCAATGATGGAGGGAAACCCTTCCATGCACACAGACCCCTCCGTGCACACAGACCCATGCATTGCCCCACTGAGGTCCCAGTCACAGCTGTGACTTTGGGCACTGTGCGGCTCCGCTCATCCCAGGACACCTTTTCCCTGTGATGGAGTGGGGTTGATTACTTTTTCTGCCTTTCCTTTTATTTATTTATTTATTTATTGGTATAGTTTGATCTTAATTTCCTGCACCGTGCTCCCATGAGGATGCCGAGATCAAACAATTAGGCTATTCTGCCATAAAGAGGTAACATTGTTATTCAAATGTATTCAGAATTAATTTACCAACAAACAGTTTTACAGCGCCGGGATGCGCTGCTTGATGCACAGAGCATCTCCTGATCCACAACACCTCCCTGTGCCACTCAGTGTACAAGCTTTGGGTGCATGGCCACGCAAACGCAGGTGGGGTTGCAGGAGAAATCTCCACGAAGGTGATCACAAAGCCTTTTAGTGGCAGCAGGGAGCATGCAGCAGCAGAGCCCCAAAGGAGCACAGCCTGTGGGGGTCCCTGTGCAGCGCTGAGCCCGGGAGCTCTGTGCCCCCCAGGTCCCAGTTCTCCCCAGTGCTGCCTTATTTCTGATGGCAATTTCATCTGCAGTGTGTGGGAAGGTGATTGCAGAATTAAATTCCAGGCGGGCATAATGAGTCTCCAAAAAGCCAATCACACAGAGGAGGGTAATTATCCACGGAATTTGTTTTCTGTGTATTTATATAAAATAATCAATGTTTTTTTTTTTTTCCTGCACCGATTCCGATCCCGTTGGTTTGTCTGTTCTGCACAGCATGCAGTCGGTGTGCAGCCCTTCCCTGGGTGCTCTGAGGAACAGAGCCCACGTTCCCAAAGCATCGCCGTCCCCACCCATCCCGTGGCACCGCTGCTGCTGCACCGCAGGGCGCTCATCTCAAGGAAAAAAAAATACACATAAGAAAACACAAAACCAGGAGAAGAGCCAAGAGCCAACAGTGCGGGTGGTTGCTTCTAAAACCGGAGAGAAAAATGGAATGTATCCACACAGAGGAGGGCAGGGAGTGGGGCGGGGGTGGTTCTGCCATTGCAGGGCTGCAGCTGCTGCCATCCCTGCGCAGGGCTGTGCTGCAGCTGTGCAGCCCCGCAGCGCTGGGTGCAGATGGGAGCAGCCACCAGCAATGCGAGCAGCAGGGCCGTGCCGAGTGCTCCTGTGCTGCATCTTGCACCATCTATTAATCTCAGCTGCTACGTCTTGCTAATGGGTCGTCCTTTGGCACAGTCATCCCAAGTGGATCCCAACAGTGCTTCAGGGATGGGATCTGCTGCCCCACGCCAACCCCTGGGCTGCGAGCCAGCACCAGCCCAACCAACCCTGCCACCTCCAATGGAAGCATTGCACTCCCAGCCCCGGCCACTCATCCCTGCACTGGGGCAGCCCGGTGCCACAGCAGCACCCCGAGCACATGGCTGGGCTGTTTTCTGATGCGACGTTTTCAAATATTTATCATTGCATAATAATTAAACAGCTGCTGGGGAAGCTTCAGATCCCAGCTCCTACCTATTAACAACCAAACCCGGCGATAGGCTTTCTTTGTACGTGTATTTGTGTAGATTATGGTTAGATGTGTAGATTAAATATTTATATTTTACATGGGAGAGAAGGAGCGCTTTTAGCTCTTCCTTTCCTTTCCTGGATATTTCCTAGAAAAGAACCAAAGCCCCGCTGTATTCATTTTAATTGTCAGCTTCATGGGAAAACAAGGGAGATTTGGAAAGTTACCTGTTTTCTCCACTTTAATTTTCAGCTTTAAAACAATACTTATGTAAACGTTCTCCAGTTCTTGGCATTGCCTAATAATTAAAATAATTACTTGAAAGCCAGAGCAGCTTTGTATAAATGAATGCTGGGGGGGGGGGGGGGGGGGGGGGGGGAGAGAAGCTGCAGTTTCCCAGTGAAAGAGGCTGGAATTATTCTCAGTTCTAGCTGAGAGCACAGGTAAATGCAGACCCTCCTGCAGCCCCATTACAGCTCCTTTCTGACCCTTCTGTTCCTGTTTTAGTGGTGGAGGGAGGGCTGAGTGAGGAGCTGAGCTGTTGGTTGTGGCTGGCAGTGGGGCTGCATAGGAATAAATGGTTTTGTATGGGGCTGCATGGGGCTGCACAGAGCCCTGCACAGCGCTGCTCCTGGGGCAGCCTGGGTGCTGGCATTGCTCCGCTCGGTGCCTGCGGTGAGGAGGAGCAGAGCCACAACCCAACAACAGCATTTTGGGAAGGGCTGGCACAGTTTCCCTTCTGGAATCTCCCGTATCCCTTTGTACGATTGCTTTGAGCCCTGCCTAGAAGATCTGACTGAGCTGAGCACTGCCCCAGGGATGCTCCCGGCTCCAAACACCCCCGTGAGCAGCACTGATGCTCTCGGGGTATCTCCCATCCGCCTTTCCCATCACAACGTGGGGTGCTGCAGCACACACAGGACACGTCTGCATGGCTCACAGCAGCACAGGAGAGCAACGTGTGCCCTGCAGGACTCGAGCCCCAGTCCGTGCCAGGGCCATGCACTCACACAGCCCTTCTGGAGGTGGTAATATTTCAGAATCCCTTCAGGACTGACATTTTTCTCTTTCTGTCTTTCCCACAGCTGCTGTGCATTCACATCAGCATAAACAAGTCCCGTCTTTTTTTTTTTTTTCTATTTTTACAAAATATCCACAAATCTATTTGGTTTTCACTGGTTTCTCCAGCTTGGACTCTGGTCCCCATGCAGGCAGTAACCGTGTCCTGACTGCTGTTATGGGCGCATAGCAAATCCCTGTGGGTGTGAACTGATGGCGAAGTGCATGGGATGTAGCAGGGAATCAGAGACTTTCTTTACACAACGCATTTCTGCATCTAGTTTAATTAGAGAAAGAAAGATCATAGCCTCTTTCCCAAGCTGTTATCTGTGCAATTACTTTATGTAACATCATTAAAAATTAATTTTCCCCAGAACCTCAGCTATTTAATGAATACCACCCGGCCCCCCGCAGCGCCGTAGCACCTCGCAGGCTGCGGGCTCAGCACGGCTCCCAGCACTGCCTGCCCTACGGAGCCCCACGGCAGCACCCCGCGCCCGGCCTGAGCCGAGGGCAGCTCCTGGCCGGGGTTAAAGCTCCTCCGAACAACGCGCCTCCCGCAGCAGGCTCGCACCTCTGCTCACAGCCACAGAGCCTTGCACCGGCACAACATCCCCCTCTCTGGGGCACAGTATCCCCTTCTCCGGGGTTCAACGTTCTCTTCTCCAGTGCACAAAATCCTCTTCTCCGGGACACAGAATCCCCTTTTTCTTGGTGCACAGCATCCCACTCATGAAGCACAGCATCCTCCTCTCCGGGGCACATCATTCCCCCTTCAGGAACACAACAATCCCTTCTCCAGAAGCAAAGCCTTCCCCCTTTCTTAGGCACGGCATCCCCTTCTCTGGGGTACAGCATCCTCCCCTTTGAATGCACAGCATCCCTTTATCCCGCGGGCACGGCACCCCAAAAAGCAAAGCATCCTCCTCTCCGGGGCTCAGCATCCCTTCTCGCACCGGGCACCGCGACGCTCCTCGTACCATTCTCAGCATCCCCCTTCCGATCCAGTACCGTGTCCATCTCCCACTTACACGGCACAGCCCCGCACCGCCCCGTGTCCCCGTTCCGGGCTCTCTCCCGGCACCGTACGGAGACGCGTCGGTTCCAGCCCCGCTCCCCGCATCCCATCCCCGAGCGGAGCAGCGCACCGCACCCCCCCTCCACCGCACTTCGCTTACCTATCCGGATGACATGAGGCATCCCATGCGAGCAGTGTCCCCAGAAGCCTCCGAGCAGGAGAGCCGCGCAGTATTCCCAGAGCACGCCGCGGAACGCCGGCCACGGCTGGGTCATCGTCGGGCAGGGCGCGGGGCCGCGGCCCTACGGCCCCAGGGGCAGCGGGGCGGGGGGCTGCGGCCCGGGGCTCAGCCGGAGCGGCCGCCCATGGCACATCGTAGTGAGCGCGTCGTGCCGAGCCGAGCCGCGCCGAGCTGTGCCCAACCGAGCCTCGCCGAGTCGTGCGGTTCCAAAGCGAACCGTGCCGTGTCGAGCCGTGCCGAGCCGGGCGGCACCTGCGGAGTCGGGCTGTCGGTGCGCCCGCAGGAGCGGCTCTGTCCCCTCCTACCACTGATGCGCGCGGCTCTCACAAAGCCCCGGAGTGGAGCGTGCACACACGCACACTCACACACTCACACACCCGCGCTCACACCCGCACCGACGCGCTCACCCCGGGGGGCTGCGGGAACGGCCCGCCCCGACGGCTGCTCCGCGCCCCGACCCCCGGCGTCCCGCTGTCCCCAGTGTCCCCGCCGTGTTCCCTCCGTGTCCCCGCTGTCCCCGTGTCGCGGGGATGCTGGCTCCCTTTGTCCCCGGAGCGGTGTCCCAGGTGTTTCCGATTCACGTAGAGGTGCCCCACTGTCCCCCGTGTCTCCAGAGCTCCTGGGAATCTCGGTCTCTCTATGCCCCCAACGGCCCCTCTCTGCTAGGGATGATGGTGTTCCCTCTATTCTCAGAGCTCCTGAGGGTGCTACTGTCCCTGGAGGTCCGCACTGTCCCCTGTGTCCCCCAGAGCTCCCTGAAATTCCCCCATCCTCTCTGTCTGCCGAGATTCCTACTGTCCCTTATGTCCCCGGAGGTCCCCACTGTCCCCTGTGTCCCCAGCAGCCCCACGGGGCGCGGGGCAGCGCACAGCAGCACGGTTGGGTGTGGGCTCGGCCTGGGGATGGGTTTCATTTCGGTGCCACCACCGAGCCCCGCGATGGGGGAGCGGAACGACCGCGGTGACAGAGACGGAGAGCCGGGGGAGGAGGAAGCGTTGCCAACCGGCGGGGCTCGGAGAGGGCGAATTTATTTTTTCTCATTTAAATAATTCGATCTATTCCATCATTTCCAATCGCTCCCATTTGCGAGCTGTCTGCTAACTACATCGCCTGGAACATCTCGAGAGCAAATCTTTAATATTCTTGCAAACATACTATTAGCCCGTATCTGTTCATCCTTTTAATTCTGCCCGTCTCTCCTCTCGGCGTTGGATGAGCAGCCGACCTCGCTCTGCCTGCATCTCATCCCAGTGCCGCAGCTCCACCCGGACGCCGGGCACCCCGGGGGGGTGGGGGGGAGGAGGGGGGGGGTGTGTGCAAATATCCATCACTCCGACAGTCGGAGCACAGCTCCTTGGGGTCTGTGTGTGACTGAAGGCTGCACAGTGAGGCGGTCCCCCTGTGGGGCACCCAGTGCTGTGGGGCCGATCCTGTGCCATAGGGAGCGGTGGTTGTTGTGGAGCTTTGGAAAAAGCTCTGGGGGGAAGGGGGGGGGGAGGAGGGGCCTGAGTGCCCGCAGGAAACCTCCTGGCAGTGCCAGGGAAGGAGAGCAGCCTCACTCTGAGGGTGCTTCTATCTCTCAGGGCACCAAAAGGAATAGGATTCAATACAAGTGCATGCGAGGAATTTTCTTCACTCGGTGCTTAAACAAAGGACAGCTGTTGCTGAGGGCTTCGTGTGAAATCAAATGTCACAATCTGGTGAATCTGTGCACCTGGAGTTAGAAAAATGCTTTTGGGAGGAAGACTACAGAGAGAGCTGTTCTCTGCTCTTCTGACTGTAACACTCAGACAAGAGTTTGGTTTTCAGTAACTCAGGACAAGAAGTTGTGATTCTGTAAACCGTTAGAAGCAGGCAGTTGCCGGGGTGATGTTTGCTGTCAGATGATGAGAGGCTCCAGATTCTGCTTTGCTCTCTGCTCCCCGCTGCTGTAACAGCACGGTGGGGTTTCAGAGGGGTGAGCTCAGGTGCAGATCTGCTGTTCTGGGTTCTGTGTGCCCCTCTGTGCAACCCTGAGGATACCAGCACTGTTTGGATGCTCCTGGTTGAGCATGAGGGTGCTCAGCTCTGCTGGATTTCTCCTCCCTCAGTGCTGCTCGTGGCGTTTGGAGCCGTGCATATCACACATGGAGGTTACTCATCTACACTTTACATTCCTTATATGCATGAAATCTTGCTTCAGTCGCCCACAGATAGAGCTGCAGGCTTACGGTTGTTCCAAAGAGGGTGGATTTAGTGCAAGGCTTCTCCGTGTTGGGTATGAAACTGTTTGCCAAAGTGGGGGGGGGGGGGGGGGGAAATATTGCAACAGTTTCGTTAATATCCGAGGAAAATATTGCTTGACAAAGGACTCCTTCACTCAGATCCTTGCTTCAGAAGAGGCGCAGACCTCAGGGAGAGACAAATACTTCAGTAGCCGCCACACATTTCCGTGCCAATGAACAAAAAGAGGTTCTTTTTCATTGCTAACGCTGTCTGAACCGCTTGGTGCGACCCACGTGCGTTATGTTTGCATGCGTGCGCCTACAGCCGCGATCACCGCGACTGGTGCTGCTCAGCGCTCCCGTTACGGAGCTCCTTGGGTTCTCCGTACATCGCGATCCTGCGGAGCGCATTCCTGGGCCGTGAGTGCCCTCTGCTGAACGCACCCCGGCTCCTGGAGCTGCGGGCTGAGCGCTGCGGGGGCTGCCGCCCACCCGCCAGGACCGCGCCGATCTCCTCGTCCTCTGTGCGCTGTGATGTAGAAGTGCTGGGTGGGCGCTGGGTAGGGATGGAGGTTTCCCACTTGGCAGATTTCTCCCCGGCTCTTCTCTCTGCTCGTTGAAGGCACTGCACAGCACTGCGGGGGGGAGAGGGGGAGGGGGTGCCAGTGCTGGAGCTGGGGGGAAAATGCACTTTTTGGTACAGTCTTGGTTCCAGAATAGTGCTCCTAGAAAGGTCGCAGCCCCACACGGTGTGTGTTTGTGTTGGAGGACGCTGCTGTGATAGCTGGTTTGAAACATGCCTGGTTCTGCTGCGTGTGCACCAGAGCAGGAGCTGGAGGGCAATGCTGGATTGAAGGCTCCATCCCTGTGTGGCCCTGGGGGGCTGAAGGTGGCTGTCAGTGGGCATGGAGGGGATGGGGGTTGGTTGGACTTGGGGGTCTCAGAGGTCTCTCTGACCTCAATGATTCTGTGATGGACGCTCTTAGAATAACAGGGGGCAGAGAGGGAGCCTTGCTTTCATGGCATCTCCTGAGGATGCCCTGTGGCTCTGAAGGAGCAGGAGCAGCCAGGAGCTGCTCCATCAGGTGCTGCTTTTCCTGGGCTGCACGATGGTGTGGCTGAGGCCAAGTGGGAATATGGGAATGCAGAGCTGTGCCAGGAGATCTGTGTGTGTTTCATCCTCTTTCTGCGAGGTAGGAAAGAAACCTTCCCCCCCCCCATCTTTAGGATTGGTGGGAGAAGCCATTTGCAACTGATGGGTGTAAATTATGCCTGCTTAGTCAGACAAGAAAATTAGAGGCTGCAGAATTAGACTCTGCTTGCAATTATCTTTCCATGGAACCAGTTTACAAAAAAAAAAACCATTGGCACACTCCTGGCTTTCTGATAAATCCCCCAGCAGTGTCCTTTTCTGTCTGTCAGTCCTGAAGTGGGGCTGGGCAGTTACCCCTCACATGTCCAATTGCCCACACAGAGGGTTGGGATGAGTCACAGTCAGCTTCCTCTCGCCCTGCATGCAAGAGGCGAGGAAAGAAGGGCTGCTCCAAACACCTCTCAGTGCCTGGGCACAGGGTTGGCTGTGGCACTTCCCAGCTTAGCAAGCAATGAGTTACATCCCATTTTCAAAGAATCATAGAATGGCCGGGGTGGAAATGGAGCACAATGATCATCTGGTTTCAACCCCCTGCTATGTGCAGGGTTGCCAGCCAGCAGCCCAGGCTGCCCAGGGCCACATCCAGCCTGGCCTTGAATGCCTGCAGGGATGGGGCATCCACAGCCTCCTTGGGCAACCCAAGGTTTATCCCATTGGAAAGGAATGGTGCAGCAGTCATGAGCTGGGAGTGCAATGTAGGAAGCTGCCTGGATCTGTGTGACCCTGTTTGCTTTGTAAAGTTGTAACAGAGTCTCGTTAAGACCTCTAAGATCATTAAGTCCAACCTGACCCCAGCACCTTGCTTCCCCTTCTCGGCTGCCCCATCCCTTCTGCTTGCTGGCTGTGTTTGAGGCAGGGTGTGCAGAGCTGTGCTGCACTGTGCACCACTTCCCCTTCATGGTGGGAGCACAATTTGCACGTGGAAACCCGACTGGAAAACAATGAGCCTCTCTTTAGAGCAAATTTTCACGATTTTCTATGGGGAGCTTTTTTTTTCTTTCTTTTTTTTTCTCCTTTTTTTCCCAAGCATAAGGAAAAAATAGAACAGCGTCCAGTAAACATCAGATATTTAAAGCAGAATGTCATATATAAAGAAGTACTTTGTGTTGGCTTTTTTCAAGTGTAAAAGAAGGCAGTGCATAAATCTGCATAACTGTGGTTTTGTATTATAAGCATTCTCTGGGGGGAGGGGGAAGAAAGTGAGGCCAAAATTGGGCATTCTGCACCATTTTTGGGGGGTTAGAATCCACTTTTCTCATCCCAGAGGCACACAGGGTGCTGCCATTCCTGGCTCAGCCCCTTCCCATGGTGTGGGGAGGCTGATGCCTGCACTGAACCCTGGCTCTTAACGAATTAAGGCCGAAATCACATGGGATTGAGTGGCTTTTAACAAATTATGTCTGAAATTGCATGAAATCCATCGGTTAGTGTTTGTCTGCATATTGTGCTGAGGAGCATCAGGGATGTCAGGTATTTTTGTGCTCTGATGGGAAGGGGTTGTGCATCTTTCCCAGAATGCAGTCCCAATTTTTGCGTAGCATTGTCACGCTGGGGCAGGGCAGGGTTTGTCTGAGGGTGGTGGGAATGCAATGGGATGGGGCTGAGCAATGGGCACTGCAATGGGGGCACCCCCAGGCAGGGGGCAGGGAAAGGTGCACTGGGGAGGGGGGGGAGAGGGGGAAGGGCTGGATTTGGGGTCTTCGGAGCTCTGTGCGCCCGTGGCCTCTCGTTATGCAGAGCACAGTAATGACAGCAGTGCTGTGCCACAGTCACAGCCCGGTGCTGCAGCAGTCTGAGTGCTGCTGGAAGAGCTCACTGCCACGTGTGAGGGATCGGGGCAATGGATGTGTAATTTGCTGTTGCAATTCTAGTCTCTTGGCTTGGGGGGAGGGTTTCTTTGGCATGGGCCATCTCTTGGTGCTGGGTTTCAAAGCAAGGATGAAGGGACACCCCTCTGAGTAACACCGTTGTGTGTGGCACCAGCTGTGCCCTGCAGCTGCGGTGGGATAAGGGAGCAAACAGCACCACATCAGCTGCTGAAATGCTGCTGGGTCTCAGAAGCCAGCAAAAGCAAAGTGTCCCTTCTGTACTTTGCAGCAAAGGATCCTACAGGAACCTTGCAGCAAAACGCCTTGACGCCGTGCTCAAGCAGTGTGAGCATCATCGTGTCTCTGGGGATCATTAATTCATGCAAAGAGATGACTGCCAAAAGGGGAAACACAGTTTCTTCTCAAGCTTGAAAGCCCTGGGAAGGTGAAATGCTTGGGTGAGCCTGTCGGTGTTCTCCTGCAGGTAGGAAAGGAGAGCTGAGATCCTTGACATAAAGCTCCGCACCCCCTCAAAGCGTTGTGAATAGAACAAACACTGTTCTTATTAATAATGAATTAATGTACTGTTGTGATGAGTAACTCGGAATAAGGCGCTGCCATCTGCTCTTAGAGGTAATTCGGACGAGGTTTTTGGGGATGGTGCTGATCTAGAAAAAAAGCCAAAATGCATCTCATTGTTTGCTGCCATTACTCGTTAGTTGAAGGCAACTAATGAGTCATCAGAGCCTTTGGGGAATGTCCCAGAGAGAGAGGAGCTGCTGCTGGGGTGTGCAGCCTGCAGTGTGCTTCTGTGTGCCCTGTGCAGGGTTGGGGGCTACTGCAGGGCAGCTCCTCAGCTCAGGCCAGGGCTTAATCCACTGCCCCTTAATATCATTTTAGAGCTAACAGAAAACCTGCTGTCGAATGTTTCTTCTGGAGGACTGCAATCCCTCCTTGAGGCACACGATGACAGCAGGAACACCTTTGCTTTTCAGGAGGAGAAGGCTTTGACCTTGGGTTGTGCTCATCTGCAGCTGGGAGATGCTGCAGAGAACAGCCTGGAGCCACAGCCATCCCCAGGCAAGGAGCTGCTCGTGTTGGGCTCCTCACAAACGCACAGCAGAAGTGGGTTCTGAGGTCACTGCATCTCTGGGATTTCTGCTGGTGCTCTGCGTGGCTCTGCACGATGCTGCTGGGAAGGTGGATGCGGCAGAACCAGGTGCTGCTCCCACTGGGTCGGACCTGCAGCTCATTTCAGTGGTTGCCTGCAGCTCTCATTGGACGTGCACTTCTCACAAGAGAGGATCCGGGCTGGGGAAGTTGTGGGATTAATTTCTGGCTCCAGGAGCAAACAGCTGTAGGTGAAGTCAAGGGTGATCAGCCTCAGCCAGACAGCCGTGTCCCAGGAGATGCCTGGGGTGCCTCTCGCTGCAAATTGCTTTGGATGTGTGAATATAGACCTCTTATAGACTCCAGCACTGCACAGGACTGCTCGTGTCCTCATGCTGCCATCGTGTCCTCAATCATCAGGAGCTGTTGAAGGTCGTGGGAAGAGCACGAAGCAATCCAGAGCCAAACCTGGGTAGTTTGCCTCGAGGAACCCTCACTTTGCACCCAGTCTGTGGGATACCCCTTCTGTTGGATCCGTGCTGCTGCTCCAGGAGCATCCCAAGCAGAGTGCAGGCACACATGGGTTATTTCTGCAGCATGCCCTGCGCTTGCTTTAAGACAAACGGTGCAGCCTGAGCGCCCGCTGGCAGGCACTGTGCTCAGCCCCCTATTAAAAACAGCAGAACAAGTTTAATCTCTGGATGGCAGGGACGTTTGCATTGTCAGCAGTGCTTGATCCAAGTTTTAAGGGCAAAATTGAAATCGTTCTTCAGCCGGCTCTGCACATTGATCTCCCACACAAGAGCCCTTGTAAATAACCTCCTGAGAGCGCGCCACCCTCTTTCTCCTCCAAACCGCCGCGCTCCAAGAGAAGGGCGATCCCAAGGGTGCGGCAGCAGCCAAAAGGAGAACGAGTGGAAATGGCTTCGGGTTTTTTTTTTCCCTCTCCTTCCTCCTCCTGCAGCCCACATCACATGCTCCAGATCACAAACCATCACTGAGGAGGAACACTGAGGCTCTCGGCTTCGACTTGCTGCGTTTGATAGCGCAGAGCAGTGGCGCGGTCCCGTTGGTGTCCTCACCACTCCAGGCCGACACAACCTGTTTTCCCAACCCTTCTCTTGGCTTTGTCCCCTGGATGGGCTGTTGGCTGGTGCTGGGGGCCCAGGCATGGCGATGGGTTCAGTCTCACCTCCCCTTGCTGCTGATCAGTGCTGAGTTTTCCATTTGTCAGCAAACTGATCGGCTCCGGCACGGCCTTCAGGGGAGAATGAATGGCTCTGCTCTCGGGATCAATAGGACATTTTCAGGAATATCTTCCACCGAAGGGGATGGTGCCCAATGTTAGATGTGCTCCAAGCACAAGGGTTCCCTGGCTTTGTTGATTATTTATCAGCAGCAAAGCGACAAAATTAAAAAGTGATTTTTTTCCTCACCTAAATGAGACAAAACGATCACTTTAGCCTCTTGTAGAATGGCTATGCTTGCGATTCGGAGATGTGTGCAAAGCTTTGGGACATTTGGAGCAGCTCGTGGGGTGCATGCTGGCTGCAGTGCGCCCACAGCTCCCATCCCATCCCTGGGAGCAGTGCTGGACCCCTCCTCCCACCTCCCCACCAGAGGCTGAGTGCTTTGCATTGCATCTTCAAAGGCCTTTAAGTATCGTTTGATTTCAGTAAGCTGATTCATTAGCTTTCAGATAAGAGCGTGCTTAAATGATTTGCAGAATCGTACCAAGCCAACGTGGTTTCCAAATGAGATGCAGTTCCATTTTTTCCCCATTTTTTTGAGATTGATGAGATATTTAGCAGGTTTGAAGAAGCACTGTGGCAATTCCTGTGTCCCATCGGGTGAACCCATCCCACAGCTCTGCACTGATGTTATAGGTGTGCTGTTCCAATGCAATTCTCTCGTAAGGGTAAGAAATAGAAATAATATCACGGAATCATCATATCATAGAATGCCCTGGGTTGCAAAGGCCCACAGTGCCCATCCATTCCAACCCCCTGCTGTGTGCAGGTCACCAACCAGCAGCCCAGGCTGCCCAGAGCCACATCCAGCCTGGCCTTGGATGCCTGCAGGGATGGGGCACCCACAGCCTCCTTGGGCAACCTGTGCCAGTGCCTCACCGCCCTCTGGGGGAAAAACTTCTTCCTAATATCCAACCTAAACCTCCCCTGTCTCAGTTTAAAGCCATTCCCCCTTGAAATATATATATATTTCCAGGCTTCTAGCTTGGGCACTCCTCTCTCTTGCCCTCCTTATTCTCCTGACCATGAGCAGGAGGGGGATGGTTTGCTCTGAGGACAGAGTTCTTGGGGCATCGTCACATTCCATCCATCCTCTTGACACGAGAGAAGCAGAGGAGCCCTTGGGTGTGGCTGGAGGAGGATGGGGCTGCATGGGGCCAATCCCAGCTCCCTGCCAGCTCCACTGCACACTACTCAGCAGCAAAAGGCAAGCAGGAGATGAATGAGAAGGATGAGCGACTTGGAAAGAAGATGAAATCATCTTTAATGAAGCACTTCAAAAATAGCTTTGTCACTTTTACCCGCCAAGGAGGTTATTGTGATGAAATGGCATTATCATCTCGTGCTGGTTTTTAAAACCAAGCTGCACCTCCTGGGGGGAATGCAGCTCTCAAAAGATCTTCGTTTTATCAAGGAGAAAAAAAAAGAAAGAAAGAAAGAAAAAAAAAGCAGCACGGGGAGATGTGTGTGCTCAGTCAATGGGTCTCATAACTCATGGATCAGAGGAGTTTGGAACCAGCATCAAGCTGAAGGCATTAATAGCCTCTGCTTTCAAGTCAATGGGATTGATCAGCAAATTCGGTTCATTTCTGAGTGATTATTGTAGAAAAGTGGAAAGCAAACCAATATTTAAAGATGTCCCCGCAAGCAATAATACATGATTGCAGGCTTTGGCAAGCTGGGCAGCAGCAAAAGGGCTGAATGACATAACAGATCATTCATAATTGTCAACCAAATTGCATAGCTGGTATCGAGCTTAAAAAACAAAAACACAAGAAGCATTTCTTATTGATTTCTGTTTCATTAGAGACAATATGAGTCTGCCTTAAAGAGCTGGGAGCAGGCTGCAATTGATTCTCTTTTCCTTTTGAGTTAATTCCAGTAGAATTGGAGATTTGATTTGAATTTTGGTTTTATGAATGCTTTTTTCTTTCTCCTCCACTTCTGTTATTACAGAGGAGGCGGGAGAGCATAAACATGGGAAAGTTTGTGACAACGGACACAAACTCCCTCAGAACAGGATGCTCCCCATCTTCTCTGGAGCGTAACGCCTATGTATGCAAGTTCAGAGCTCAGTAGAGGTTGGCAGAGGTTGGGTACCACTCGGTTGGGTCTCCCCAGCCCCACTCATTTCTGCTCCCTCCACTCACTGCCCCTGCTCAGTGCCCCTTGCTGTGAGCAGAGCCTGCGGACAGAACTCCGTGCTCATCCCTCACCCCATCCCCACGCTCAGTAATCACATCTCCTCCTTCCCAGCTCTCTGATGTCTTTCCCATGCCATCTCCTAACCTGCCCCATTCGCTCCCTGCCCCTCCATCACACGGCCCTTCGGCCATGAAGGTGATGTGCCTGTTCTCCCACCCCAGAGCTGTAAGACCTGCTGTTATTTAAGGTCCTCCTTACACGGGAAGGAGAAGTAATCACCCTTCACGGGTGAGATATTCCGTGGGGATTTGCTTCACATTACCCGACATTAAAGTGGTTCACTTTATATTTTAGTGCTTCACTTAAAAGCAGGGCAGTGCTCACGGAGTGCTGTGATCCCTCCCCTCTGTCTGGAGGTGTTCCTTTGGGGAAGTGAAGCCTGCAGCAGCTTTGCAGCCTGAGGTTAACCCCTCGCTGGTGCAGTCTGTGTGTGGGACGGATGGTTAGAGCAGGGCCTGGGGTCTGCATGCACTGGGAGTCTGCATGGGTGCAGCCCCACCTTGTTTGGTGGTGCTGCTTTATGCTCTGTTAGCAGAGCTGCAGCGTAACTGCGGGATCACTCTGCAGATGTTGCAGGGCCCAAAACTGGATAGGTCTGCATACATCACAGGGCTGAGTAACTCAGGTAAACAGGTGAGCTCCCAAACAACCCCTGGTGTTCCACAGCCAACCCCTGACATTCCTGCATGGGCACCCGTGCGTATACTCTTGCGCGTTTTGCCCTTGGGTTGTGCTACACTGCTGTATTTCACAAGAAGCTTTTGCTAAAACGTTCTCCTTTCAGCACCATAACTTTAACACACGCATTTTATAGGGAGCTCTTCTGTGTGCCAATAAGACCCTCGTGTTGTCACACGAGGCTGTGAAACACAGGCTGACAGCAGCTGCCATGGGCTGCGCAGAGCAGAACCGCACTCTTCAGCCCTGCTGCTCTGCAATGGGGAGATGCTGACGTGTCAAGAAGAAAAATATGGTTTTTTCCCATCGTTTATGCCACGCTGGGCTGCGGGACGGACACGTGGCACAGCCTGGGTGCATGCTGGGGTGCAGCCATAGCACAGCAGTGCTCAGTGCATGTGCACATCTGCGTGCACTGCTGCTCTGCAGCCATCGCTGAGGTGGAGCTGGAGATGGGCACAAAGCATGAGCACAGAGGTCTGTTAGCATAAATTACTGATGGAGTCACCCAAAAAGCTGCGTTCCAACCCCACGCTTAAAAACAGTAACAGCACTTCAAAGGGGCAGCAGGCCTGACCTGTTCTCAAGATAATGTGAATAACTTCAAGTACCAACCCATCTTGCTTGCGCTCCTTCTCTTGGTGCTCTGCATAACCTGCTGTGTCCAGCTAAGATTAGATAAAAGCAGAAGCAGTTTGTTTTCCACTTTCCAGCATTAACCATTTACTTTTCCTTCCACAGAGGTGAGGGCTCAGAGCTCAGTGCTCCCATGACTCTGGGCTTCACCCAGATTTGGTCTGGGATGTGACGCGGTGTGATGGTTCATCTGCTCATCTGTTTGCTCCTTCCTCCTCTCTTGAGAGGATCTTTTGGGGGCTTTGAGGATCTTTTTAGATCCAACCCTTAGCTTAAACCCTTACATACAGCAGCTGTGGGGATGCTCTCAGCCAAGGTCTGAGCATCCCCATCTCTTACCACGTGCAGCGCCACGCACTGCTGCGCGGGGAGGCTCGATGCTGTGCACCAAACAAAGCCTCTGCACCACTGCTGCGCTATCGACAGCTCTGCTGCTGCTCCGTGGCTGTGCTTCGTTTGTGGAAAGTGCTGTAATTATCCCCTGGCAGTCATTTTGGGGAACGGCATACAACTCCTGAAAAGAAATCCAAATGGGTACACCTGATTGCAATGAAAACGCTTTAAATATTGAACAGTTTTTCTAAAGGTCTGAGTTCTCTGTTTGCCTCAGCACTTTGCTTTTGTGCAGCCATTTTGTTCCGCCTCCAACAACGGCTGTTTTACCCCCAGCTCCCTTTTTTTTTGTTTGTTTTTTTGCTGTTTCGCACTTCTCCTTCCAACGAAACCCTTAAAGCTGTCTCTTCCCCCACCACCCATGCAGACCTCCCCACTCAACTGTCAGGCTGTTCAAGCCAACTGCACGCTTGATCTGGTTCCTTGGATGAGCTTTTTGTGTTCAGCAGCTGAGCGAACCAGTTCCCTGTTCACAACATTTACATCAAAATAAGGTTTCTGGAAAGAAAATGCAGCTTAGAGTTCAAAGTCACTGGAGAACCAATTCTTATGCTTTTCAGCAATAACAATAATGAAGAAGCCAAAGCCAGGCTGGCTTGGCGATGCAGAGGTGCAGTAGGAAGGTGGTACTCTCCATTATCCAGGATTATCTGGGCTCACAGCATGCTGGCAGCAGGAAGGCAAAGCCATGCACTGCTCCCCAGCTCCCACAGCTCTGTGGCCCATGGGTCTCCATGTGGTCCCATGATTGGGAACATGGAACCCTCCTGCTCCACTCCCTGCCCTCCTCACTGCCTGCCTGCTTGGTACACGCGCCCTGTCTCAGTGAGAAAAAGCAATTTAGGAGCTGACAAAAACTGAAGCAAACTGCTACAGTTAATTAATAGTCCACCACCTCGTGCTGCTGGTTCCAATGGAAGGCTCCAGCATCGTCACTAATTGGGAAGTCAGGCCAGATCTCATCCAACAGAACGTGCTCGTGTTGATGATCAGTGATCTCCATACTGGGGGGCAGTTTTTTATTTCATTTACTGTAGTTTATTTTGATGGATGAGTTAAGTATTCTTGAAGTATCAAAACAATCTTTGTAGCTGTGTAACAGGAGCGGGAGGATGTCATTAAAAATGAACCCAGCTCGATCTGGATGCTTGGCAAAACAACTTCAAACGTACCCCGGTTATTTTGGGGGGGGAGGAGCTGTGTTCTCCCAGGATGAAAGAATCCAATTGAGAATAGTTTAAAGGAAGGGTTGGTGGCAGGAGCAGGAAGGCCACCTGGGGATCCTCCTGAAAACAAACAGATGAAAACCCATCTGCAGGTGTTACAGAGCTGCTGGGTGCAGCCCCTGAGCTCACCCAGCCCTAAGCCTGCTTTGAGAAAGGAGAGCAGTGAGCAGTGATATTGAATGCAGGGCTCTCTCTGTGCAGAGTTGGGATGCATTGACCTCCTGCAGAGGCAGCACTGGGCGGCTGCTGTGGCACAAAGGGAGATGGATGTGCATGGAGCTCTGCTGCAGAGCTGGGACGCAGGGGTGGCACACAGCAATGCTGGGGTTCTGGTCTAGCTCTGTGTTTGTTCTGTCCTTAAGTAAAGTTGCACAAATTACGCTAATTATTAGATAAGAGATTCCAGTTGGAAGCGCTGCATCACACCCAGATGGGCTCTATGTTGTACCATCCAAACCCAGGCTCCTGGTCTGGAGGTTGGTGACCCTGCACATAGCAGGGGGGTTGAAACGAAGTGATCATTATGGTGCTTTTCAACCCAGGCCATTCTATGGTTCCATGATTCTACAATTCTTTGGGCTTGAAAGAGCAACAGCCTCTCACCATTGCAGCTCAGCCCCATCATCTGTACAGACAGCGCCCAATGCCATGGTCAGGGCAGCAGAGCAGGCTGGGATGGGGTTTGTAGCTGAACATTGCCCACGCTTAGGATGACTTGAAGTCCCGTGGGTCTGAATAAAGCAGTGCAGAATGTTTGCTTCCCACCTGTTGTTTTTTTCTTTTTTTTGCCACTGATAATCCATTTGCATCAGTGCTGCACAGTGGTGCGGTTTTCCCAGAAAGTTGCTGTGCAGTGAACGTGCCAGCTGCAGTTTGTGCACAGCTTTAACCAAAAAAAGAAAAAAAAAAGAAAAGAAACAAAAGAAGAAGAAAAGGAGATATTTTCCTCTTTGCATGCAGTTTTCAAGAAGCAGAGAGCGAAGAGCCATAAAATCTCCCTTTATAGAGGTAGCAGGCAGCAGCAGAGTGTGCCAAAGTGAGCGAGGAAAACCCAAGGTGACATTTAATTTTAGTGATAATAAGCTACGGCAAAACTCCTCTTATTAAAGACCTGAGGCAAAAGCGTTCACTTGGAGGAGGATGGAGCTGAGACACCATGGGCAGATGTGGGCTGAGATGCATCAAACACAACTCGGAGCCCAGCGTTAATTTTAGGGAGGGAGGATGTAAGCGTTGGGTTCCTTCTGCTCACTGTCCGTTCTGGGTTGGGTAGAGGGGAGGGGAGACCTGCTGGGAAATGGTGTCAAGGGAAAGGGCTTGGGAAGTGTCCAGTGTATGGGGACGTGCTGCTGTGACTCGTATGGTGAGCGTGGGATGTGGGGGGAGGTGTGGGTGTTGCCTTGGGACGTGGCGTGGGATGCACCCAGTCATGGCAGCTCTTTCCATAGTGACCTCTGTCCTAACAGAGACCAACCAGCTGTTGGGATGTGCTGTGCTCATCTCCCAGCTGCTGTGCAGTGTCACCTGGAGGGGGATGCAGCATTGCGACCCACCCCTGGGCGCACACCTTGTCCAGCAGAGTGCCCAGACAGGCCTTTGTGGAAGGGCTGAGAAGAGCACAGAAGGCAGCAATAGGAAGCAGGCTGACCGGCAACTTGTTAATTCATCGCTGCCTGAAGACCCAGACCTCTGTGCCTGCATGCATGCGGGTATAAATAGATGCTCAGAGCCACAGCAATGAGCGGGTTGTGCGACGGCCCTCAGAGCTCACAGCAGCCAAAAATACCCTCAGAACAGCGGGCAGTCGGAGTGACGTTTGCAGAATGCTGCTAATGGCACAAACCCGCAGCGGGTGAGTCAGCGTCGGGCTGCTCTGCCTGCTGCTCCTGGTGGCACTGGGTTGAATGGGGTGGGAGCAATGCAGGGCCGTGCCCCAGCCCACGGCTTAGCCCTGGGGTTGGCTTTATTTTCCTCTTCCGTTTTGCAGAATGACAGGAGAAGCGATCGCTCTCACCTTGGCAAAAAAGCAGATCCTCCTATTGTCGGGGGATAATAAGGAACAATAATTCTTGAAGAGATAGCGAGAGGCAGAGCTTCTGTGAAACGCTCCCGTCCTGTGTATAAACCTATCTCTATTTTTCAATCCTAAATGGGCTGTGCACTGAAAGCCCGGTGTGTGAGCTGTCTCCATTCACTGTGAAAGCTGCAAAGAAATAGAAACCGACCGGAATTGCTCAGCCCCTGGAGAGAGGCAATGCTTTCCCAGTGGATGTCTTGTTGCAATGCTGTGGTGATTCTATGGCTCTGTGATCGGGTGAAGGATGTTGAGGCTGATCACTGGCCCCGTGTGTTTGGCTGGGCTGTGGCACGTGGAGCATCACAACAAGGTGCTTGGTGCACACCTGGTGAGCTGGGTGTAGCATGGGGTGGTCTGGGGGTGCCATGCAGGGAAAGGCTCTCTCATTTGGGAAGCGCAGGGGGCTGAAGGGATTGGCTGCATTCCCAAACACTGGGCTCTCAGCTGCCCCAGCGACCCCAGAGCAGGGGTGTCTGTGCACTGTGCTCATACTTATCCTGATGATCCTGACATGCTCTGAGCTAAGGGTTGGAAATCAATCACACTGTATTTGAGCAGAATGAGCAGCACCTGGGACGTGGTCAAGATGTGCTTTTGCAATTTCCATTGTCTGCAGTGTCTGGGGATGCGGATGTTTCATCAGAATGATGGGGAACAAATTACTTTACGCTCATCCTGTCAGGATGGCATAAATCCTCTGCAACTGGGATGTGTGTTGTGTTGGAGGGGAGGGATAAGGATGGTGGTGCTGATCATAGCAGCTGGCACTGGGCGAAAGGAGATTTCCAGACATTTCTGTTGTTTGCTGGCTATATGCTCTCCAAAAGCTGTACAGGAGAAGCCCACCTTGCAAGGTGGCTGTGCCTCCAGAGACGCAGTGCTGCCCTGTGGTGGGGATGCTCACGTGGCAGTGGATCCACTCTCCATTTCAGGCTCCTCACAGCAGGACACGGCAAGGTTTCCCTGCTGCCTCCAAGGCTGGGCTGCACTACACATACATCAGCTCTTGCGTGACTCAATTGTATTAATTGTTGCACTAAATTATATGGTATTATTCAAGAAGAATGTTAATTTAATTTCCCTACAACTGTGTTCAGCTTAATTTTTAATCAAATCTGACAGCAGAAATTTAATTCAGGTGCTGCATCGTGGCTGTAAGAGGACCAAGTCTATAACAAATGTTCTAAACTCGGCGAGACAGTTTGCAACATTAATACACGTTAAACAGAGGCGAGCTGCTGAGCTGTGGGCTTTAATTATTCATCCTCTGCCACCAAGCTGAGCACCATGGGAAGAGCTGAGCTGAGCTGTGCGGGATGGAGGTGCTGGGGCCACTCCTGGTCCTAACGAGTGCCACCAGTGAAGCAGGCAGAAAGCAAAGCTGGGTTAGAAAACAGGGCTCAATCTTTGCAATTTAGCTGGCAGTGCAGGGAGAGGACCAAAGGCAGTTTGCAGAGGCAGAGTGAGCATGTCACTGCATCTTAAGCTGGGAGCAAGCAGGAACCTTTTCCAGGCGACTGCAACATTTCTGAATTTCACCAAATAAAAGAGCATCTCCCCGTGTAGGGCAGGGATGGATCTGCACTCAGGAGAGTGGGTGGTGGAGATAAGGGGCTGTTCATTAGCTAATTAAAGACAAACTGAAGCACTAACACTGCAGCAAGCTGCTGATCTGTTACCCACAGCGATGCCATGAGTTCACTTTGGGGATCCCTGGCAGTTCCTAAAACTCCTGGTGTAAACATTGCACTTTGTTGCAAGCATGGCATCTGCAGTGCCTCCATGCAGCAGTGTTGCTGTGTGTCCCTGCCAGGGAACACAGGGGCTGCGAGCATCCACAGCAGTCACAGTGATCATTCTGCTCTATGAGAAGCTGCAATTAATAAGGGGTGTCAGCGACAGTGAGTTTTATTTTGGTGATATTCATTGCATGCGATACAAAGAGAGAAAGCGCGGCGCAGGCAACGCGGGGAGTTCTGTGTGTTGCAGAGTGGGGCCAAGTGGAAATAAATGAAGCATGATGTGGTTTAGGACGTTCTGTATTCCGTAGCAGTAGTTTAAAAATTAAAAAAAAAAATAAAAAATAAAAAAGCTGTTCAAAAATGTTGATGAAGAAAAGATTTCCAAGGTGCAAACAGCCGAAAACACAGAAAAAGGAAAATACATTGAATTCTGTGCTCGAAGACTTTGCTGTATGGGTAGGGGAGGGCTGCAGAAAGCAAATACTCCTTCTGTTCTGGAAAGCTGCAGCACTGGGATAATTGCTACCTGTGGTTGCTGTGGGAACCATAACTTTTCAATTCCAGATTTTGAGCGCTTAAAGTCTCAGCCAAATGTGCCACATTAATGTGACTTGTGTCATATTATGGGAAATCAGCCAATTTGTGGTTAATATAAACAAGGTGGGGAGGGGGGAGTTTGGGGCGAGTAGGGGATGAGTTCTTCCCTGTGGCCAAGGCAATCTGCAGGAGGGATCCTGGCAATGGAAATGGGGAGAGAAAAAGGGGAGAGGAAAAATGGAAATGAAAAGCTTGGCAGGTGAATAAGGAGGGCCCCATGGAGGTGAGATCCCCCCCCCCAGGAACGTGTTGGGCCCTTCTGTGCTGTGAGCATCCCACCCTCATTTCCACCCCTCGGGGAGCACTACTGTGCCCTGCGCTTGGCTGAACGACCTTTAAGGTCCAGGAGCTTTATAGGGCCATTATGTCATTAGCCTAATAAAAGGTAACTGTCCTACCCAAATTTACTGCTGCTGTGCAAAGGGCTGGGAATGGCTGGGGGCTGGGGGCGGGCTTTGCACATCCATCCCCTGCCGGAAGGGGTGTGCAATGCGTTGGTTTTACGCTCTCTGTTGAAGGAAGGGGAAACTCAAGTTCCTGCTGGCGCTTTGTGACGGATCTGATTTTTTTCTAGTGTTTGCTGCTGAGCTCATATTCCAGCTTCTGCCATGTGCTCTCAGGTGTCCGTGCTGCCCTGCGGCACCCCTGACCAACGCACAGAGCATCGCAGTGTGCACCCTCCTTCCTTCCCCAGTTTCACAGCAGGGACAGCAGCAGTGTGGCAGATGAGGGGCTGTGTCATCGTGTTTCCTCACTGGGGAGCAGAGGAAGGTTTGGGCTGAGGATGGGATGGCAGGGAAGAGTGGGGTGATGCTGGCTGGTCCGCTACAGCCCCATGACTGCCCTGGGCTCACGCCAGCAGTGATGCACCTGAAGTGGGCCCGAGGCCAGAGAGTATGTAATTTAGGATATTGCTGGCAGAAAGCAATAGGAATAAATTTGTCCATCACTCAGCCCTGGTGCCAGGTGTGTTTCCATGGCGCATGGCTGGCTGATGCCCAGCAGAGCCCCTTGCAGTGGGCAGTGATGCAGCACAGGTTGGGGTGCCAGGAGCATCACCACAGCCAGAAACCCACAGCAGGGATACTGTCGAACCACAAAGCCAAGGCAAAGGGGCTGCAGCACAGGTACATCTGCAGTGATGTTTTATGGATGACGTGAGGCCCTTGAGCCCATAAAGAAGGATTTGGGTTTGTTCCAGTGGATGTCATTGTTTCCAGCTGCTGTGCTGCATGGCAAGGTCCTTCCGCTGCCTCTTCTGTGGCAGCATGGGAATATGGGGCTGGGCATTGAAAGCAGGACGCTGGAGCTCTCCCCATACTTTCCAGGTCCTGGAGCAGACCCTCCCAGCAGGGCACTTTCCTGAAGCCCATTGCAGTTGGAGCCTTGCGTTCTGTTTGTTGCTCAACAAGGACTCTAATTAGTTCTCTGAGCTATTGTTTTAGAGCCTGGTTAGGAACTCAGGGCACACGTGTAAGGCTCATGTTAGATCGAATGGGAGAGATTTCAAGCTTTGCAAGTTCATAAACAGACGACGCAGATTCCCAGCGTAGCAGCAGCACATCACTGTTTGCATAAATAGCAGGAGCTGTTCCAGGAGGAAAAAAGCAGAATTCTTTCCTCAGCATCACGCTGGGCAGAGGGTGCTCTGCCTACTTGGAATGAATGTCCTCATTTAAAAAGGAAATAAGTCGGTGAATTCTGTGACTGCTTGTGAAGGGTGTTTGCAGTGCAATTAAAATACAGGCTTTTACATGAGAAGCCAAGCAATGCTTGTTAAGAAAAGGAAACGATGGTGCATCCTGGTGCTCCTGAATGGGCATTCCCACCTCCAGCACGGTGCTGCTGGGTGCAGCGCTGCCCTCCTTGAGCTGGAAGCAGAAATGTCGGTGTTCAGAACTGGGATGGAGGTTTCTGCTGGAACTTTCAGGCTGGAGGTGTTGGATCCAAACGCCTTTTTCACTTGGAACATCTCTGCTCCAGAATTTTAAGGAGCTCCAACTTGATGTTTGATTTAACACTTTATTGAGTGTGTTTCTTCAGAAGGGGTTTGGGGCCGACAAGCAGCTTGGGGTGGGGAGTCTGGTTTGGGATTTAAACCTGTGATCGTACAACTCTTTCCAAATTCCAATTAACTTGGCGTTTTTCATAGTGTTTTTTTCCTCCATAAGCCTCTGTTCTCTATGCATTTTTAATTAGCTTTATCCTGGGAAAACATGAGAGCTCTAACTGCAAGTGAGGAGAATAAAGGCAGCTGCTGCACCGCTCGGAAAATCTGCTAAGTACAGGGAAGAGCGTAGTAAAAAGCAAAGCAATGAAGAAACGTTAGCTCTGCTCTGACACAAAACTGTGAATGGAGATAAAACCCTTGCACAAACCACGGCTGGCTGGAGCAGGATGAGGAGTTACAGCCCTGGTGAACCTGTGGCTGTGTGTTGCAGATTGGCAGCATCCTCCCCGTGTCCTTCTCTCCCTAATGGTCCTCTGCTGAGTTTTGGGTTCCCCCCGGAGTAGGAGGGGAGCGTGTGCTGGAAAAACAGCAATAACAAAAGCACGACAGCAAATAAACCTGGACTCTTATGGAGGATTTAGTCACGTAGATGATCTTCCCAGGATGCATATTTTTGTTGTTGCTATACTTCAAGGGGTTCTGGCAGTGGAGAGGTGTCAGGTACCCCATGGATAAAGCTCTGTGGGGAGCTGCCCTCGTCCTGTGCTCTCCATGCCCGCCTCGTTGTGTTTGGGAATAGTCTAGAATACCATTCAGGTGTTAAATGTAACAAAACACACTTCTGGTTCGGGGCTGAACAATGTTAACGCCAGGCTGCAGCCTGCAGAGCCGCTGTGAAGCGCTCAGTGCTGGCAGGTGTCAGCACCGGCGGCTGCTCACCTGCACACACGAGCAGTGACACAATTCCAAAATCTTCCCACAAATTGCATCCATCGGTTTCCTCCCGCTCCCCTTTGGGTTCTGCTGTTCCCCAGGGCCCATCGCTGCAGCTCGGTGCCGCCTGGGGATGGGGGGTGTGCTGCAGCCATCCCCTTCTCCGTCAGCACTGATCAGCATCACGGGAGCTAATGGGGAGCACAAAACCTATTTAAGAGCTACATTTACCACTTGGCTGATTCCATTACACGGTGTAATATCCAGGTGTCACATTTCCTCTCCCAGTGCCTGCCTTAACGCTTTCCCAGCCCTCTCTGATGCGCTGGGTGCTCCTGTCCTCCTGTGCTCATCACCTTGGGATGCGCCTGAGGTGGGGAGGGTTATGCAGGAACCACAGACCCGGTGCTGCTTGGGGCCACGCTGGGTGCCACCAGGTCCTTGCAGCTTTCCCAAAGGGTTTCTGCCTAAGAGTTCTCTGCTAGGAAGCAACCATGAGGACCCCTGCCCAGGGACACCAGGTGCCTGCAATCTCCAGGAACAACGAGCACCCTCTCTGCAGTAATTCTGGGTTTAGAGCAGATATTTTTCGAGGATTCAGACGCTTTGTGCAAAGCAAATAGCGTAGGAGCCTTGCCGTGAGCACAGCAGCACAGAATGCCCCGCGGGGCTGCTCCATGCAGGGCTCTGCGTCACCGCGTGCTGCTGAGCGCAACCCTAAGAACCCATTGGTGCTGATGCTGTGCTGAGCTTCACCCGAACAAAGAAAGTCTCTTATCAGCAGAAGGCGTGCTATACACACAGCTCTTTGAGTCCCATCTTGTCCCCGTGCTTCTGAGGCTGCAGTTCCTGGCTGGGTTTTCCTTTCCTTTTGTCTTCCTTCTGCGGATCCGTGGCTGTGTCACTTAACATACCCACAGCTGCAGGAAAGCCCATCTCCAGGCCTTGCTGCTGCTTGCTGTTCTTGGTACACAAGTGCCAGAAGACGTCTTGCAGGTGTGCACCCCGTGCTCAGCTGTCACAGAGGATCTGAAGTTTTCAGAAGTCCTGAAGCTCCTTTTATAGGTGTCACAAATCCGACATCAAAGATCACGTAGCAGTTTTGCTCTTTTGTTTTGTGTTGATGCTATAGTATACATTGCCCGTGGTGGTTTTATCTGTAGCTACAGTTTTAGAGAACAAGATTAAGGATGTAATTGCTTCCTTTGATTCTTAACGAGATCAAACAGGATGACAGAACTATCAGTGGAAGGTTCCAGGAGATGCGTTTCGGAGCAGATGCGCGCGTCTGTTTCTTGCACTTAAAAGCAGTGCGGCTTGCAGGGTGGTGCTCTGCAGAATCAGGCGGCACCTCCAGAACCGATGCTGATAAAGATACGTGGGCAGAGGGGCTTATTTCTGAGCCCAATTGCACGGGGCTGTGCGAGGCAGTTTGGGCTGAGGGAGCAGTGGTTGGGTGCAGAGGGCTGAGTGCATCTCTGCAGCGTTACCCCGTGCTGCCCGCACACATGGGGTGCTATCGTGCTGCTGTGTAGTGCAGCTCCATGGAGCTCTGTGCTGCCCTGCAAGGCAGGAGGGGTTTGCAGGGAGCCTGGCTTGCAGGGCAGCCCTGCAGTGCAGCAGTGGCATTGCTGTGTCTTTCCCCCCCAGCCCAATGTTGTGCTCTCCACAGGGCAGCATGCTGAATGAGTTTTGTGCTGTGAGAGATGAAGTTCTCAGGCTCAGCGTGGTCTGCTGGGCTGGTTGGCAAGATGATGAAAAATGTCCCAAACTTAACATCCAGGTGCTGAAAAATAGCATTAAAATGTTTCTTATCTGATACAACTTAAGCACAAAAAACTCCAATAAATAGAAGAGCTGAACGGGTTCTGAAGGAGGCAGCTCTGAGTGCAGGTGCAGAATGAACAGAAGGTGCAGAGTTTTGTTTTCCTCCCCTGAAATGCCCTCAGCTCCTCTGAGATCCCAGTGCGATAAGTCTCTGAGAAAGGAAAACGTTCTTCTTCGTGACCTTATGGATTTAAGATCTATTTCTAAGCCAAATTTTCATAAAAAAAACCTGCCACACACAATCTCCAGATTAAACCTCGTTTTATTTTCAGGCAGAGATGACCTTTCCCAGCTCTGGATATTAAATATCACGAAACCCGCTGCAATTTAAGCTGCGGATTTTTACATTTGAATAAATGTAACTGAAAAGCAAAGCTAACTCCTCTGCAGAGCGCCTGGCGGGAGGGGGGGGGGGGGGGAGGGAGTCCCCACGTCCCTGCTGGGTCACAGCAGTGATGCTCACACACACCGGTGTCACCCTGCAGGCAGTGCCCATCGGTGTCCGTCAGTGCTGGACTCAGGAGGCACAGTGTTGGCTCTTCCATCACCAAGCAGCCGCACCGACGGAGGGCAGCTCTGCATGAGGGCAGAGCCTGGATGGACAGACAGACAGTGGCAAAGGGTTTTGCAAAGGTAGGAGAGAAGTGATGGCGCCTGGTGTGGGGATGCTGGCTTCAACGTGCTCGCATTCACAGCAGAGCACATCATGAGGTGGTATCTATCAGTCTCTGGGCTTCTCTCCATTGGGAAATGTGCAGTCGGTTGTAAAGCAGTTTGTTAAATTTGTCAGAACTTCAAACTTGGGCAGGGTTTTTTCACCTTTTTCAGCTGGAAATGCCTTTTGGTTAACAAATGCTTTGCGACAACAAATCAATGTTCTTCTGTGTAACAGAATTAACTCAGCTTGCACTGCTGCAGACCTGCTCGGCACTTACTGTCGATAACGAATCTTTTCATGGGTGAAATGAAGGACCTCAGCTCATTAGCACGCGTGTTTCTGAGTGTAATTTGTCAATAGGGAGAAGTTAAAACTGTCAAAAGGTGTAAAGGCAGTTTGGGTGAAGGAGAATGTTAAAGAAGAAAAGCATTGCTGGGCAAGGCCAGGACAAAGTGAGTAGCTTGGTTGGAAGTGGGAGGGAAGCTCTGCATGGTATCCCAGTGCCAAGCAGGGGCTGGAGGTGAAGCCATGGCGATGGCAGAGGGGTGTCAGGGGTTGGTCCGGCTGCAGTGTGAGATGAGAGCAGTGAGGTGCTGAGAAGCGCAGCGTCCATCAGGGCACTTCCACCCAAGTGTGTCTGCATGTGGCTGGTGCTGTGGGGCGAGGGAACCCGAATTCCTGACCTCCTCAATTCAGGCCACAGTGCAAGTTGCCATGGTGACTCGCCGGTGATGGAGGCTCGCTGCCAGAGGCATCTCTCCACCTGATTTCTATCAATTTTTAAAGAAGGTGCACTGGTGGTATCTCCTGCTCCTCTCTTGCGAAAGGCATTTACACTTCATGGACAGCACAGGCTTTGGTGGCTTTGCAAACGAACCTTAACAAAGAGGCAGCGTGGATGCTGTGTTCTGCATGGAGCTCTGCTGCCTTTGAGCGGTGCCTCTGCTCCTGTGGGGTGCAGAACACAGCTGGGCTCAGCATAATGGACCCAATGGGATCGTGCCTTGGTCCTCATGTTCATATCAAGGCACGGGAGGACACCCAGCCGGAGGCGTCTGGAGCATGCAGGAGCACTGTGCAGTCCTTACACAACTATTGCAAAAGCAAATAAACGCAGATATCAGTAGCAGTGTTCTGAGGAAGAAGTGGCTATTGGTGGTTACTTCTTTATGTTTGTTTAGCTAAGTGCCATACGGGTCTCAACAACGGCAGTGTTTCCACTTCAGCTCTAAGCAGACAGAAGCGCCTCTTGTCCAAGTGAATCACAGCCGACTCCACTGGGGCCATTGTAAGTCACAATAAAAATGACAGAGTGCCATGCAGGATGCCAGCCAGGAACAGAATGGGAGAAAAGAAAAAAAGGAAAATTACAGCCCTTATCACTCACTCCTGAGAACAACAGCCTCAAACACCTCTCTGCAACGGGATGGAAGGGATAAGGTGCTGGTTCTGGTCCCATACCATGGTGGCTTTCAGCATCATGCTGGTGCTTGAAGATATTTGTTAGGCTCTGGCTTTGTTAAACAGTGCAAACGCACTGAAAAGCTGGCCTCACTGGGAAGGCTGGTGTTGTGAGTGCTGCTCCTGATGGCAGGAGGTGACAGGACTGGGGGGTGAGACCACAGTGAGGCCATCCCGTCAGTGCTGGGTGGCACAGCGTTGTCTCCTGGCTGTGACCCCATTCCATGCCAAGCCCACTGCTACCCCATAACAGCCTCATAGCACAGGGGTGACCCCAAGGACCGCAGCATCCCGGATCCACGGCCTGCTGCTGCATTCTGTGCTGCCAAAGCCCCGCAGAATTCACTCCTGGCACATCAAATGCAGAAATATGAGAGCTGTTTGCCGGAGTATTATCTAATCGTGGAGCTAAAGTGATGCGTGTGATGATACGGGCACATCTTTTACATGAGTAATCTGTGAGGAAGATGCTCTACATAAATGTCGCCTGATTTGGTTCCGATTTAATCCCCTTTATTTATTATGCTCTTGTACCTGTTTATTATTTCCCATTTTTCTTCCCTTCGCTGCACCTGCCACTTCCGATCCTATCACACCCTCCTTATGAGGACGATGAGGCACACTCGTGTCATTCCCTGCTTTCATATGGAAGTAAGAGAGAGAACGAAAAGAAAATAGACACTGTGAAACCTGCACATGTCTACTAAAAATAGTGCTGCAGATCCATCTGGGGCAGAGCTCTGTTCCAGTGACCCGGTGGTGATGATGGGCAGTGGTGGGACCCCCCGGGTCCCCATGTCCCTATGGCTGCAGCCCTGGGGACAAAGACTTGCTGCCACCACACTGCTTCTCTGTCCCTGGGATGTGCCAGAAGGGATTTCTGCATTGTGTTCTGCACTGGCGCTGCTTGGGGTGATGGCGGTGCCATGGGGACATGGGATGAGGGCGCTCCTCTGAGCCATGGAGGTGGCTGTGCTCTGAGCAATCAATCAGACGTAATTATGCCAATTAGCTCCGTGACCTGGCGATGCATCCACAATGGGCAGAGGAGCACAGAGCTGCTCCTGCTGTTCCTGTCCTTATTGCACACCCGTCAGGCTGGGGGATACGGTCACAGCGTAGTGCATAACCCGGTAGTTGGGTGATAAATGCTTCATTTTGTTGCTGTTTTAGCCGCCCTGCTTTGCGGGACTGATATCAATCCTCATTCCAATCAAAGTCCTTCTCAAACATGCTCCAGTGAAGTGGAATTTTCTGCAAAATAAGGTGTTATTAACCCAGCTCTCCTCCTCCCGGCGAGAAACGAAACCATTCTTCACCAATGAACCCTGCTTAAATAGCGATTAGCGGCGTTCCAGCAGCAAGACAAATGCAAAACCTGTGACCTTCCATGCTCCGAGCTGCTGGGAAGGAGGAGCAGCCCCCTTTTCTCCACCAGGATTTCAGCACCAGGTGATTTCTGCAGTGCATGCAGCCCTTCTGCTCCCTGTGCTGTCTGCTCAGTGCCCTCCCCTGCATGCGGCCGCTCTCGGGGCGCCCCACGCGGGTGCAGGTTGGGATGGCCCAGCGTTGTGCGGCTCAGTGTGCAGAAGGAGCAGCTTGCTGCAGCTTGGCAGCGCTGGCAAACAGGAGTGTTACAGCACGGGGGAAACATTTGTAATTTAAAAATTGTCCCTATTTCAGAGAGTTAAAAAAGAAACGGCGCTTTTATTTCGGGATTTGTCAGGATTTTGTTGATGATGATTTCCCTCTGTTGCCACAGCCTCACATGAAATAAATAATTGCTTTCTCCTTCTCGGCAACGTCTAAATTTGAAGAGAGAAAGGAAGACGTGATGGGGAGCTCCTTTTTCTCTTTGTAGCCTTATTCATTGCAACGTATCCTTTCAACAGCAAACAGGGGGGAAATGAGGGGAGAAAACACACGTCACAGATTATTTTTCTTCCCAAACTCCCAGTGCGAAAGACAATGTGAATTTCTGCCCCAGCTCCCAGCTGTTGCTGCACAGAGGTTTGCTGTTGCTGTGCAGTTTTGCCCAGGGCAGGATGCTGCTCCCTATGGCTGTGCCACGAGCTCCCATGCATCCCGAGCTGCCCTGACCCACGCTTCGCTCCTAGCTTGGGCACCAGGAGATGCTGCACTGCTTCCCAACCCACATCGCAGCCATCAGCTCCAAGGACTGGTTCCTAAAATGATCAAATCTGCAAACGACTGGAAGGAAAAGAAACTTTCAGCTTGAAAGCAGAACTCTGCCTTGTGGGTATCGGCGCCATCCTCGGCGTTGTCATAAGCAAGGATGTGATAATTAGGGATTTTTTAAAGGGACAGAACTATTTTATTTGCTTCCCTGCTGGTTTTCACAAGGCCATCAGTCATTGCTTCACACAGATAAGATTTCTTATGAGCAGTGACAGGATAAATTATATGGTTCTCATCCAGCAAATCAACATTACAGTGCAACATTATCTCTTGCGGAGCGATGTCTGAACAAATCATAAATTCTATCCAGCTTTATTAGATCTGCCTTTAACTCAAATATTTATTTTATTCCAAGCTGAGGTGTGTGGGTTTTTTTCTTTTTTCTTTTTTAGTTCCCCCCCCCCCTCCTAATTATTAATCATATTAATAGGGTGGGGGACAAAACCACTGTGGTGATGCTGGGTGCTGGTGGGCATTTTGTTGGAGGGTGCCATGCAGCCCAGCCAGGCAGCATTGGAGCTGTCAGCACCACGATGGGCTCAGGGATTTATTGAGATGTGACACATTAATTATTGGCTTCCACAGCCTCCCAGCGGATCTCCCTGACAGATCCCCAAAGGTGGGCTTTGCTATGGAGGAGATGGGGAGCTTCTGCCTGCTGTTCCCTATGGATGCTTTGCTCCATCATGGAGCAAAGCCATCAATCCTGGAGTTGGGTGTCCAGGACCACTGCAATAAACATGTATGTGGTGGGGAGGGCATGGCAGCAGCTTTCATATGGCTCATACACGAGGCATTTGGGTAATTCCGCATCCCTTTATTCTCCCAGGCTCATCCCAGTCTCCAAGAAATGAGGCTGGGTGTGTGGGATGAGGCGAGCAGGGCTGAGTTATTGTTGAAGTTATTGACTGAAGAGTGGGAGAAGTAGCATTAAGGCCTGGTTCTCTTTTGTTCTGTGAGAGAGAGGAAACATTTTCTTAAATTATGTGTCAATAAATAATTGCTTGCAGGGTTTTTTGCTGTTCTAATACTGGCATTAGGTAGCTCCGAGGCACATTTCAGAGAAGTGCAGCTTGCTTGGCCTGTGGGGGGTACGGAGCTTTCGGCATCAGCAGCGTGCTTGGCTGAGGAAGGGAAGCTGGGATGGCTCTGAGAAAAGAAAATTGCATCAAAAGCACTGGGGATGGAAGCAATAGAGCCTCTGCCGTGTGGATACCGTGGCCAGAGCCTGAGTTCTGGCTCAGCAGTGCTCTGCAGATGTCTGTGCAGAATCTGATTCCTTCCTTCCCTTGTGTTACACGGGCAGCAGGAGCAGTCGGCACCTGAGTTGGATGCTCACAGGTTTTTGCCTGTTACCGATGCTTGCAGTTGTAGAGCTGGGCTCTGGGTCTGGCAGTCCACACACCGTCAGGCTTTTTTTTTCCCATCATTGCTTTCTGACATTTCTAAGGAAGTCGTGCTTCTGCCAGAGCATCTCATTTTGTAATTACATTAAACTTGTTCTTTGTGCCCCAAATTTTGCTGTTCAAGAACAGAAGTCGGTTAAGAAGTGAATTCTCTTATTTCATCTGCTCCCAGAAAGTGAAAAGCAGAGCCACTTACTGTGATTAAATTAATCACTGAGCAGAAATGTGCTTGTAATGATCTGCCACCAAACCGCCTCTGAGGATTTTGAACATTTTACCATCAGGGTCAGCAGTTTCTCACCCCTTTGGACTGCAATGAAAGGAGGGGCAGCTCCTCACAGCGATGTCGCTCTCATTAAATGAGAACAGGGCATATTGGGCTGTCAGGGCTGAAACAGGTCAGAACATCTTAAAAGCAGGAGGGGGCCCAGGGGACCGTGCAGGATGCACACTGCAAAGGGGCTCTGCATGGTGCGCGGAGCTGGCCATGCACTGTGCTGTGGGGCATCCCTGCTGCTGTGCATCCTTTGCTCCTGCAGACCCTCCCAGCCCCAGCAGGATGCTCTGTTTGCCTCAGCAGACGAAGCTGCTGCTCTTTGCTTTGTCACAGGAGCAGAGCTGTGGGACGGGAGCCACGCATGGCACTGCACTGTGCTGGAAGGTGCTGCTCTGGGTGCTGCACCCTTTGTTCTCCCGCTGCTTCTTGTTGGCGTGGTCGGAGATAAAATTGTTTCCCAGAAACAGGCACGAGATCTGAACTGACGTGCCGTGAGAAAATGAATTCGGCAGCTAATTTCCCCATGCACAGGTGGAGCTGAATGGGAAATGAATGAGCACTGCCGGCTGGAGCGGCGCCCGGCTCCTCTCCCAGCCCCAGCACCAATTGCTGCCGTCACCAATTCCTGGGTGGGGAAGGAGGGCGGGAGACAGCAAATGCAGCCCATGCACAGTGCAGCACATTTGTGCATCGTCTGCCTCGTGAAGGTCATTGCATGAAGCACAGGAATAGGCAGACTCGTGTTGTGCTGTTCCCCAGGCTTTGTTTACATCGTGATTACCTGCAGTGCGTTCTGTTGCTGCCAAAGCCTAATCTCTTGATGCTTCATTATTTTGCTAGATTTGTAAGGGCGATGATAAAAACAATTATTTTAAGGTAAGTAGCCAATCATCAAACCTCTGGATGCTGATACTGAGGAATTAGCTCAGCGTTAATGCGAATGCAATAAGCCATTAATGTGGGCACAAAAGTGCACGGTGCAAGTCACTAAATAAGGAATGAGGGATTAGTGGGGAGGATTTACATAGCAGTAACAGCTCCATATTAGCACATCTTACATATGGCGATACTTCATTAGCAACTGAACTCTGTGTGAAGAACAGAGGCGCTTCCCACAGCCCTGGCACCAACGTGGTGCTGTTTCCAGCACATTCCAGCACATTCTGAACGATCACGGAGGTGTTTTCCAACTTTAATGATTCTATGGTTCTCCAGGGACGTGGTTCAGTGGGCACGACGGGGAGGGGTCAGTGATTGGACCTGATAGTCTTGGAGCTCTCTTCCAACCAAAGCAATGCAATGATCTCATGATTCCCCTTGCAGGACCTTCCTGTCCTGGCTGGACCTGGGGTTGGTGTGGAGGGGAGCAGCACAGAGCAGATCCTGATGCAACTGTTCTGTGGCAAAGTCCCATTCCTGCCTATAAGTGCATGGTGGGTTAGGCTTAAGTAAGGGAGGAGATGGCTTGTGTGAATTGCCCTCTGGGTTCTGCAGGGAAGTGCTGTGTTCCCACCCCATAATTCTCTGCCTGCTGCCGTCCCCCCATCAGCACGCACTCCTCGTTGTGCTGGAGCACAGTCTCACTCTGAAAGGGCTCAGATGAAGCTGATCGAAGATGGATGGGGAGTGTTTTTCTCCCTTGACAATAGGCGTTGTTAAGGCTTTTGTGTGCAGCTCCTCAGCTTCTGAGAAATGAGCATGTAATCTCCATTCTAACATGCAAAGGAAATCGAAAATCCATACAGGCCACTTTAAAACCTATAGATTTCAAAAGCTTTGTTCCCTGGGGTGCTGAGCACAATGCTGGGCACCTGCTGCAAGCAGGGCTCAGGGGCTGCCTGCGGTGGGGGCATCAGTGAGCTGTGCTCTCAGCTGATGGAGCTGCCCTTCCTCTGCAGCAGAAAGTGACCCCAAAACCATCGCAGAACATCTAATTTTGCAGTATCCCAAGCTAGTAAAAACCAGTCCGGAATCCTTTGAAATGGTCCTTTCAGGGACCTTCCTCGTGGCACGGCCTGCAGAGGAGACATACCAGCCTGTCTGCTTTCTCTCCCGTTTATATTTGCATTGGCCATTTGTATTTGTTTGTTTGAAGACTGTGAGGACGTTTCATCACTCGAAGTTCAGGGCACTCTATAGACTGCTTCAGCTAAATCAACGAGGTCCCACTGCTCCAATGCTGCCCCTGACTTCATGGCATGCTGCAAAATCACAAAATCACTGAGGTTGGAAAAGTCCTCTCAGATCTTCAGCTCCAACCCCAACCCACCCCCAGTGCCCACTGACCATGTCCCCAAGTGCCACATCCCTGTGGTTCTGAACACCTCCAGGGAGGGGGGGGGCACCGTTCCTTGGGCAGCCTGTCAGTGCACCATCACTCTATTGGAGAAGAAATTTCTCCTACTATCCAACCTGAACCTTCTCTTGTGCAACTTAAGGCCTCTTCTCCTGTGCTACATAACATATTGTGGGATGGGATGGCATGAGATGGCATGGGGTGGGGTGGGATGGGGTGGGATGGGGTGGGGTGGCACGGGGTGGGGTGGCATGGGAGCTTTCTTCTTACCTCTAGAATCTATCAGAAGCTCCACATGCATGTTCTTGCTGGATTTCATTTTTGGAATAAGCTGCTAAGAGGCATCCTTCACTGGCCTATTTAGGCAATGGCTACATTGAATGAGAATTTAGGTCTCTATTTGAATAAAACTCTAGCTAAATGTTCAGAACTAAGCAAAAGTATTGGTCATGATGATGGTAGGAACTTAATAACAATTAGAAAATGAAGTACAAGGATCGATTCTGACGACTTGGAAATGCTTTAGATAAGTAACACAGAGTTTTCTTTCCTTTCTGCTTATATTTAGATCAACCTCCCGCACAGAGGTAAAATCATTTGGGTTAATTTTAGAACCCCCATAATTTCTTCATTACTGTACTGCATTTCCAACCAGCTCTGGGGCCTTCAAGCCCAAGACAGTTGACTAAAGACAAATTAGAGTTTGTGCTTCCTTTGTCTGCTTTAATGAGTGGCTGCCATTACCTTTGAGATGCGCCCAGGACTGTGAGCTCTTAAGTGCCTGTTTCCAATAAGAAAGATATAATTTCAGTTCTTAATGTTTGAAGATTAATTACATAGCAGCCCCTCTGCAGCTCCTCAGCTTCCTTCCCCTTCTTTGCACGTGGGTGAAGGGTCTGAATGTGGGGGCAGCTCAGGGTGCTCCAGGGCTGCTCTTGGGGCTCACATTCCCTTCTCTGGCCGTTCCTTTCCCTGCAGAGCAGAGCTGGGATGGTGGTGTCCGTCTGCGTGCCGTGAGGATGAAGTTTGCACATCGATTTTCAGAGGTGATTTTCAGACCTGAGTGCTCAGTGTTTTCCTTCCCTGCCTCTGCACTCAGCCCAACTGCACGAAGAACCGCTGCAGTGTGAGTGTGAGGTTCTGTGGCTTTCAGAAGCCAAAAGAACCAAACACCCCATAACAGAAACGTGTGGTCGTGGAAGCAATTGTAATGCTTCAGGTGGTGCATTTTTTTTATGCTTCTTTTAAAAATAATAATGCTTTGCATTTGGCAGCCTTTAAGCCTCTCCTGGATGCACAGATTTGCCACTGGTTGATCGATTTCAGCAATTCTGCTATTACAGCAGAGCTGGGACGTTCGTGGTCATATATTCCTTGCTTGTTTGTCTCAAGAAAACAACAACAACAGCAACAACAATTTGGATTTTTAACATGATTTTAAGTGTTCCTTCGTGACCAGCCACCGAGAAATGTTTTATATCAAAATCGTGAAGTTCTGCGTGTGGGTTTGGTAAGCAGCAGTCAGGCGCTCCTTGTGGCTGTGCTCTCTCCACTTGGCAGCACTCAGAGCACCTCTCCTCCTGCATTCACCTCTGAATTCACTCCCAGAGAGGTGTGAGGACGTGGGCTCCAGCCTGGAGTGGGGAGCAACAGAGCTGTGTTGCTTCTCTGAATGAAAACGCTCCGTGCAGTGCAGGAGGCTGAAAATAGGCCGAGTTTCCCCATCTGCGCCATTTGCATTGAGCACAGAGGAAGAAATGAGGCATAATGCAGCTGAGAGTGGGACAAGGAGGAGAAGGGGAGAAGAAGCCCCAGGTCTGGCCTAGGGGATGGGGACAGTGGGGACTGGGGCTGGTCCTTTTACTCGTGTGGGATGACGTGTTCTGAGGGCATCATCCCAGTGCCGCAACCCCAGCTCCTCAGGGATCTGTGTCCCTTGCAGTGCCTCCTATCTCCATGTCCCCTGAAGTCCTCTGCAGAGGTGAGGCTCCAAGAAGTGCTGGAGGAGCTGGACATGAAGGAGGGCAATGGATGGGATTGATTTTGTGAATGATAGGAAGGAGCCCCCATTTCCATGGATGGACCTCTGTGGTGAGGCACTGGCACAGGTTGCCCAAGGAGGCTGTGGGTGCCCCATCCCTGCAGGCATCCAAGGCCAGGCTGGATGTGGCTCTGGGCAGCCTGGGCTGCTGGTTGGTGACCTGCACACAGCAGGGGGTTGGAACTGGATGATCATTGTGATTCTTTTCAACCCAAGCCATTCTACGATTCTATGATTCTATGTGCCAATTCCTGGCAAATAAATCTACATTTTGTATACGACTTGATTTCAACTTCATAGCTCCGATGTATGTTTACTCCGGGGAGCAAGCGCTGTTTGTGGTTTCCAGTACAGTGCAGCTCATAATTTTTTCACACCTCTCAGAGCAGGTGACAGCTCACTCACAAAGCCCCATTCGTTTTCACACTGTGCACAAAGCGCTGCTTTTAATGCATGCACAAATAACATCAGAATGAGCCCGCAGACAGAACACTGTCCCCATCCCATGGCAATGATGAGCACCGAGCCCTGCACCATCCTGATGCCAGCAGGCAGCAAGACTTCTCTCTATAATTTCCTCTTGGACAGAGCTCTTTTGTACTTAATTGCAGGAAGGATTGTTATGCTAATTGCTATTTTGCAGCGAGTTAATCCCATGGTGTCGGACATCTAAATTGAGCTGTGTGCCATGGCAGGCACTGCTCCCATCCATGCGTCACCCCACGGCCCCACGCTCTGTATGCTCCTCAGCCACTCTGTTCTGTGCAGTCATTGTGCTTCGTTCAGTTATGGGTGTGCTGTGTTGGCACTCATCGTTAATAATAACGCGGCGGCCGCTTAACGCCGAGAGATGATTCACCATCAGTGGGAGCAGAAAGTCCGGGGGCAAAGTTTTCTTTCTGACGTGCGGTGATTTCTCCCAGGAGGGCTTTCTGTCTTTTCCCTCCCAGGTGGGTGTTGGTTACGTCCCATCCACAAACAGCAGCAATGGGGATCAGCCATGCCCCTGTCTGCACATCTCTGTATTCCCTGCGTTGGTTTGTGCTCACCGTTAACAGTGATTGCCTTCTGATCGGGTTGCAGCTCGTGGATTACTTCTGCACAATGCAAGGTGTGTTAAAATGTACCATACTTCTAAAAATTAGATTTTATTTTGGGATAAGCCATTCGGCTGTAAGTGCATTTCAGTCACACTGAGAAGATGAAAGAGCCGGAGCCGCTGTATTACTTTTAGTAATCAGGCTCGGGGCTCCGGGCAGCCTTCCTCCCAGCTGACAAATAGAAGGGATAAATAACCTGGACACTAAAAGTTGCATTAGGCAAATAAAGATATGCCCAGGAATCATGTGTGACGTCCGAGGGGAGGCAAATAAACCCCGACTTATGGCCATCCAACCTCTCAGAGAATTGAATAACAGCAATCATGACGGCGCATCTGACGCCGCTGTTAATGCCTGTCTGTCCTGCAAGCCACTGCTGTAAATACAACTTTGTGTGGCACGGAGCTGCCTGCAGCTGGTACCTGGCTCACAGTGTGGGGAGGAGTTCTGCTCCGTGTGGAATGAAGGGCCGTGGGAAGGCATGGTGGGATGGGTTGGGCTGGGACGTGGTGACATTAGGGATGTTTTCTGACCTCAGTGTGTCTATCATTTGATGAAGTGCCTTTTGGAGATGGGAGGCCACCTCCTCCCTGCTGCTCTCTGTGTCCCTGTGTTCTGGGGTGGATGTGCTTGCAGGATGTGTGCTGGGGGGCAATGATGCTGGGCAGTGAAACCAGTGCAGAGGAAGCTCTGATGCTCCCAGCCATTTCCTTCCCTGCTGCATGACACTAACATCAAACCCCTTCAATCTTTGCAGTTTTAACGCATCTTTAAGAGCCGATTGCCATTTTAAGGCACTTGATCTTTTTGGAAGAGCAGGAGAAGGCGAAGGATGCAGGGGGAGCTGGGTTCGGGTGGCACTGGTTGCACTGGAAGGCAGAGCAGTGATGCTGCACCCCAATGGCACAGCTGCAGTCAGACCCTGCACCCACCCAACTCATCGCTCCCATCTCTTTGCTTTGCAATAAAACATCACGTTTCTTAATTCCAGTGATAAGAATATAATGAAATAACTTAAAGATGATGGCAACATCCCACTAAGTGAGCACCCCCAGGAGGGCAGGCATGGCACAAAACCACGTTAATGTTCGCTTTTAGCCTGAAACATTACGGTTTTCAATTTAGCAGATGATGCTTCTGGTTAGCTATGTATCATATGTGCTGTACCTCTCTCTCTGGGTGGCTTCTCTCATCAACAGCAATAGTATTTTGCCAGTTATAAAAAGGCCATTTTTCTCTGAGAGCACTTTCTATTTACTGATCCACTGAAGCAGCATTGGGATCAAAATCATGCTCTGAAAAGTAATTGATATAATCAGCTGCACGAAACTCGTTGCTCATGATAAAAATTTTCTCTGGCAAGCTGTAGGATGCAGCAAAGTGGCACTGGGTTAACTGGTGACATCAGCACCGCGCTGCCATTCTGAAACCCTCTGCAGCAGGATGCCCTGCAAACCTGCCGGATCAGGATGCTCAGCTGGAGGCAGAGCTAACTTTGCTGGTGCAAAACCCAAGCGGAAAATGAGGGCAGCCCCAGGCTGTGAAGCAGAAATCCCCACTGTGTGCAGCACCCCCAGTGGCACACCGCATCCCCACTG
>JAPSGF010000057.1:2136708-2163399 GCA_035772895.1 Perdix hodgsoniae | reverse complement strand
GTGTGCAGCACCCCCAGTGGCACACCGCATCCCCACTGTGTGCAGCATCCCCACGGTACCCAGTGCGCAGGGAGGTGGGACCCAGGGGTTGTGGCGGTGAGCGCGGAGCAGTGTGCTTGTTGAGAACGTTAAGCGAGGAGATACAAAGGAGCAATTTTTCCTGGAAAGTGCTGCAGAGAGATAACACAGGCTCCAGCTGTGACCTTCGCACCCGCCTCTCATCTGGCCGAGTTGTGCCTGCAAGGAAAGAGCCATCGCTCTCCAAAACACGCTCGTGAAAGGGCAAAGGCTGCAGTGAGCGCATTGCAAATGCTCTCTGTTTGGAGCTGCTGCACGTAGCAGGGGGAGTTGGAGCAGAGCTGCAGAGCAGAGAAGCAGACGCTTCTCCACGCTGTCCCCATGCTCCATTGGTTGCACCTCCGCTTATCCCCTGGGCTGAGGATGTGGGCCAGCAGCTGCTGGCTGCTCGTGATCCTCACACATGGAGCACCACAGAGATCGCCTTAAATTAATCAATTAGGAAAAATGAGCTGTGCGCTGTGAAACGTCCTTGCTCCATAGAAGTCTTTTGAACTATTAGTTCTCTCGAGGAGATTAATTACGAGCGCGCAGCGCTAATGCCCTTTTAATGGAATCAGTTATTCAATTTTAAGGAGTCCCCAGTACTGGCTGCGCCAGCATTAGGTATTCACTGTGAGTTCCAGATCAAACAAGGGAGGATAACGCTGATCGGGGCCGGGCTCTTTATTCTCCAGGATCTCCTGCTTTCGTTGTCTGCTCTCTGTGTAATTCCACAAACTAGCTTTTAACCTGCAGTAAAAAGGTTGTTTACCAAATGCATACATTTGCATCTCAGCTCTCTCCTCAGCTGCATGAAAGTGGAGATGTGCGCACGGCTTCTTGGTGCCGCTGGGTTGAAGGCAGACCCCCCTGCATCCTGCTCTGCTTTCCCTTCCTTTGCCTATCTTCAGTGCCCACGTTTTTGGGTGCCCGCTCTCAGGCCCGAGGTCGGGCAGCTCCCGTCAGCTTCGTTAGCAATTGGGGTAATTAAGGATGTGATGCGCAGATGTTCCAGCTCTGAGCACCACGAACAAATGCACTTTTTCAGCAGCAGATTGCAAATGGGAAGTTGAAGGAAACGATCCCTGAAATAATTATGATAGGAACCTGATTAAAATGCAACCTTTATTGAATGGATTTAACCCAGAAAGCCAGCTTGCATCCCAGCCCCAGGCACGGGCTCCACATCATACCTTGCTTGTAGGGCAGGCCACTTGGGTCCACCTGTAAGAGTGGGAACTGTTGGCACAGCCTTCCCTCCGTGCACACAGATCTGTCTCCAGTGTTACTCTTTTCCCATGGTGGAAACAAAACATTTGCTAAACTGAAGAACATTCATTAGCACGCTATGGAAACGACCCAGTATTTTGGTTTCCCACTTGCCTAATTAGTTTTTGTAGATTAGCAAGTAGAACAGCTGAACAATCAATTGGACATATTAATCAGGCGTATTTTGGAAGCTTGAGATAGAGAATATGTTTCGTCTCTTCTTTCATTTAGGATATAATGGCTCATAAATGGACGCATACAACATAAATTACATCCTTTAACAAGACGAGAAGAGAAAATGGTGAGGTCTAAATAAGGAAGGCTGGAGCACTTATCAGAAATTCATTGGGCTTCAGCTTGGCTCCGCGTGGCATCGCCTGACTGCGTGCCCTGTGCCCCACCTGGGAGCTTCATCTCCATCTCAGGGGACACACAGAGTGGTGGGGATGAGGTCCTGCAGAGCACCAGGGCTCTCGTTGGGGCGGGGGGAGGTTTGGGTGTCCCACCATCAGTGCATCCCTATGGAAACATCCAGGTCTCTACTCTCAGCACGAAGGGTCTCGAGCGCTGCAGTGCTTTCTGTGGGGCTGTTCCCAGCTCGAGCTGCTTCCAGCTGCTTTCCTGGAACCTGGGGAGCATGGCTTGTGTTTCACTCACACCCTCCTTAGAAAAACAGGTATCCCAGCCAGAATCACTGACAGCTGCAGATGGGAAAAGATTTGGATCCTTTGTTCTGCATGTGGCCGTGACACCAGCAAAACCTTCTTTAGATGGCAGAACTGATGGGCAGGACTGCCTGGTGCTCGCAGAGCCAAAGTTACACTTCAGAGCGAGATTCCTGGCTCAGGAAGGAGGGAATGTACTGTGAGCCTGTACTGCCAGCACCAGCAATCAGAGCAGCAAGGTCAGGTGGGAGAGAGCTTTTGTAGCTGAAAACCTCCTCTTGCTCCTCCTGAACACTGCAGCTTCCTAATATCTGAGCAGTGATGCTGTGTGTAGGTGTAAGGCAGACATATATGTACATTTGATACATTATTCCTATTTGCAAAGGTTCAATAAAAAATGTGTGGGTTGTTGCAAATTATTTCTACCATCCTTCTTGCAATGAAGTTAACAGCTGACTGCGTTCAAATACATCAGTTGTATAAATTCATAGGGCATTTTCGTGTTTCAATCTAGTTATGCATTTCTAGTTGACCAAACATGCTCGAATTACCATTAACTGCAATCCTATCACTTGGTTCACTGAGCAGAAAGGCAATATCTGTGTTTTAACCATTGAAGACCTGAAACTGGAGGCAGCAGGAGGAGGGGGGCAGAGATGGTGTGGGCTCTGCACTCATCCTGGTCCAGGCCTGGTCCTGGTCTTGGTCCTGTTCTGATGGTGGTGATGATCCTGCCCTGGTTCTGATCCCGCTCTGGTTCTCGTTCTGGTCCTCCTCAGGCTTCTGTCCTGTCCTCTCCTGGTCCTGCTGTGGTCCTTGTCCTGGTCTTGCCCTGCTTCTGATCCTGCCCTGGTCCTGGTCTGATTCTGGCCCTGTGCTGGTCCTGTCCTTGTCCTTTGCTGGTCATGGTCCTGTCCTGGTGCTAATCCTGCCCTGGCCCGGATCTGATTCTATCCTGATGCTGGTCCTGGCCCCGACCTACCCTGATCCTGGCCAGACCCTAGTTCTATCCTGCCCTGATCCTGTCCTGGTGCTGTCCCTGCCCTTCTCCTGCCCTTCTCTTGCCCTGGTCCCACTGTGTCACAGCCATCACAAGAGCTGCTGCGCAGTGCCAGCAGCCTCTCAGATCACACTGGTACAGGCACAGGTGCTGCTGGCAGCCCTCCTTTGCCACGATGCTGAGCCATCCCACAGCCAGAGCCCCATGCTTCACGCCCTGCTTTTTCTCTCCCCTTTCTCAGCCAGAACACTCACTGTGCTCCGTATGCACCACATTTTCTCCCCGCTCCTGCGATGCTCTTCACAGATCCCGCTCTGCCAAATGCTGCTTGGGTGTAAACGTGCACTTGGGCAAGAAAGCAGCTTTCCTGAAGAGATGAACAGAATCAGGAATGAACCCAAAAAGCCAACGAAGAGGAAAACACAGCTCTGGAAGCCAACCCCAGTGATGTGTCCACCCTCTGCCGTTCCACTGCTCTGCATTCCTCATCACTATTATGAATCTTTTATTGACACTGAATGTTTCATTCACTTGTGCAGAGGTTCCCTCTCATCCGCACTGCAAAATAAGGCTGCTGCTCACTGGTAGCCCTTTGCTGGGGTGAGGCTTTCCAGCACCACAGGATAAAAGGTGTTCATCAGGATAATTCACCTTCATCACGTTCTCTTGTATCCTTGCTGGCAGTGGGCTGAGATGTGCCTTTACGATCCTTTGGGGAAGGTTTGATGTGGGTTTTTCTCCCACCCAATGCAGGCAACGTGCTCCTTCCCAGGAGACCACAGCGCAGGGACCGTCAGCCCTTCATGTATTAGTAATTACCTGGGAAGAAGCTATAAATATAATGAAATGCCAATGTTTCCTAAAGGCACCGGTAGTTCTTTTCAGGGATATTCATTATCTGTGAAAATCAGATCAAATAAATAATGTCCTCCTGCAATATCGGGACATAACTCATAATTTCAGAGTTTAGGGAGGACCATCAGCTCATCGGCTCTCGCCTCATTTATAACACAGCCATCAAACCTCACCTCTTGCGCAGTGCCTGAAGCAGAACTGGGGCTCCTCCTGCACCGAGTGCTGTCCCCCCAAGGCCGTGTGCCCATGCAGTGCAGGATCACCCTCTGCCTTTTCCCCTCTCCTGCCCTTCCCAAGCTCTGTGCTGTTGCCTGGTTTTCCCCTTTTGAGGAAGGTTTTCTTTTAATTAGTGCCTGGTCTCTGTTGCAACTTGACATCTTCATTTAATTTTGTTTGCAATATACACGTAGAGAGGAATGATAATGTAATATAGTAATGATCATTCCTGAGACAGTCACTTATTCAAAATATTACTCCTGTTTAATCAGTGCAGACGAGTGATTTATTGGCTTGCATACCCCATCTCCAGCACTCCGCCGTAATTAAAACAACCACATTTCCACAGGCTCTGTCCACGTGCAATAAATAGCAGAACCCCACGTCAGGATGGTGTTGATGCTGACAGGCACAGATGATGGCCAGGTTTGCAGCAAGGCGGGTCTGCAGCCTCAGTGCAGTGGTGGCAATGTGTGATGGATGCGGTCCATGGCCCAGGGGTGAGCCCAGGGGTACCTGTGCCATGGCATGGCTGGGGGAAGATCCTCCCCTTATGTCAGATTTCAACCAGCAAACTCCAAAAGTGCTCTTAAAAAAGAGAAGGGGGAAAAAAAAAAGAACAACAAAAAAAAAACCAACAACCAAACCAACACAAAACTTAGTGGGAGATGTCAGCTTGTCGCTGAGAAAAGAACAACTGTCAAAACCCAAAGGTTTTCTGCCAAAACCCACTGAAAAATGTTGGCTGGAAGCTGCAGAGAGCAAGAAGCGAGTCCAAGAGAGTGCATTTGGGAGTTGTCAGCCTTTTTGTTGTTGTTGTTTTGTTTTTTGGTCAAAGATTTTAAATATTTTGAAGGAAGGATACAGCCCTGCAATGGTGGGTGCAGAAGCTCCATCTACCGTGGGCTCCGTCCCCATGCACGGCCCCACTCAGCACTGCGGGATGCTCCTCTTCGGGGACTCTCAGCAGATGTTCCTTTCAGTCTAATATTTGCCTTAGCAGCTGCCTCCAGCATGCAGGGGTGCAGGAATTTACTTTCCCCATCAGGTTGTTCTCTGAGATAAGGGAGTGGGGTGGGGAACTGGGGGTCTTTGGCTGTCCGCTGTGCCAGGTTTGGAGGGAGGGGTTGTATTTCTCATGTGAGTGTGGGAATGGGATGGGAACCAGGACACGGGGCTTCTCCCCTAGCCAATTAAGGGGTCCCTACGGACAGGTGTCCCTATGGGACGTCCCCATGTGGATGGGTGCTGCAGGTAACGCTGCCAGCAGCATCCCCTGGGCACAGCTCTTGGAGCTGCTGCAAAATGGTTGCACACAAGCTTGGCATGCAGCAGCGATTTGCAATTCCTAGAGCTGATTTTTCTCACTGCTGTCATCACAGCTGAGGGACAGGGCCCCATGCAACCACCACCCCAAACGTCACAGCGTTTGCTCTTTGAAACAGAGCTCTGGCTGAGGAGCAGTGCTGCGGCAAGGACCTGGAGGGAGATGAGCAGTGTCAGTGCTGGGGTCACACAGAGCCTTTGCAGAGGGTCAGAGCAGAGTGCCTCTAAAAGCCTTCTGCCAGCTCCACGTGTCCCACAGTGTGGGCACAGCAATGTTACCGTGCCCCAGTCAAGGTTGCAGCAGTGGGGTGGCAGCAGGACGGCAGCACTCAGCACTCCCAGCTGTGTTAGCAGGACTTGGTTGGTCTGTGCCATGCAGCCTGGCTCCAGCACCAGCACAGCCTCACTCTTTTGCACTTTCCTTTTGTTTTAATGCCTTCGTTCCCTTCAGTCATAGCATGCCTGATAAATAACGTCATGGTTCACCTCTGAGTACCTCTGTGTTTTCTCTGTGTTTTATTTGTTTGCAAGAGAGCAGCGTTTGCTGGGGAGATGTTTGGATTTGCAAATATTTGTCAGAGAGCTGCATGGAAGATGCTGCCACAGAGACACCTCCCAGGCATTGCAGCCTCTTGGTTCTTCTATTTTCAGTGCTGTGACCATCATCGAACCACGGTGCAGGATTGGTGGCGACACACATTTCGGCAATGCTTGTGTCTGGGGAGGGTGGCACCAGGAAAGCAATGTCTGGAGGGGATCAGCACAGCGTAGTGTGAGTCTGGTCCAGGTTCTGCAGCAGTCCTGGGCCGGGAGAAAGGCTTCTGGGTGCAACACCCAGCCTGAAAAGGCTGCAGGAGGGAAGGGATCCCAGCGGGGATCTGTTCTCTGCACACTGCCGTGGGGCACTGCGTGGTCACAGCTGCTCCACACGGTGCTATTGCCACCTACAGACCCTGCGGCTGCATTTCGCCACTGCTGCAGGTGCCTGGAGCTGTGAGCTGTGTGGTGCCTGCAGCTGTGTGCTGGGCCAGTGCAGGAGATGGAGCTGTGGGCTGCAGCAGTGCTGGAGACAACTTGGGTCTGCCCAAGGGTGCATTTGCTGCCTGGAACTGGGATGGGATCTGATAGGGTCAAGTGGGTTTGAGAAGGATGGAGTGGGATGGGGTGCAGTAGGAAGGAATGAATCAGTGAATCCTGCAGAAGGAAGCTGGGCCTGATGGGTTCCCAGCCTAGGGAAATATCAGGGTTGGTGGGAGAGAGGAGCCAGAGTGCCTGTGCCACATTCATCTGCAGGACTCTGGGGTTCAGACATCCACTGGGACCCAGAGGTGCTGCGTCCTCACTGCTGCTTATTCTGCACATCGATTTGTGTTGCTGCAGCCCTCGTTGCTTTTCTGGTGCTGGTGGTTAAAGCAGGAATGACTCATGTGACCCACATCGTGTCTGGATACTGCAAGTAGGCAGACAGAGCCCTGTGGCAGCCTGTGGTGGGACAGGGGGGACGGGGGGGACGGGGGGGAGAGTCAGGAGAATCAGAGACAATTGGGTTAACGTGCCCTGACTGTGAGTTCACAAATATTCCAAAGTATTTGGGGCACGCATCAGCAGAAAAATTCTGATTCGGGTCATAAAAAAGAACAACAAATGAAAGCTGTGCTGGAGTGGAAATTACTTTCATCGTAAGGGAAAAGAGTTTATGTGGATCTCTATTGCTCCAAAGTGTTTGCATTACCTTCAACCCCGCAGTCAGGCCCTTGGCACGCTTTAGAGTTAGGCTTAATTGCTGTTTAATCATTCATTATATGCTGTAAAGGAAACGGAGACCCACGCGCTGAGCGCTGTGCATGCGGCTGTGCAGCGCAGTGGGAGCAGAGCTGCACGCAGTGTTTGCAGCCCCACTTCTCCCCCTGTTTGTGCTGCCTGGAAACACAGCTCCTGGGCAGCCCCGTCCCCATCTGTGATTGCAAATTAGCAGCCTAATCCAACCGATCTATTTTTTTTTCTTCTTCTTTCCTGGAGATGCTTGTCTCAACCTGATTTGTAATCTGTTTTTACCAGCTGCTCCTGCTGCTGCCTCTTGCAATTTCTTTTGCACGTGACTTATACTGGATTAAAAAAATATCTATCTGATTTTCCCTGGTGCCAAACATCCCTTTTGCTGGAGGCCACGTTCTATGCCTTGTGCAATATGATGGGAGCTCCATCAGCACAGCAGTCTCTCCTTTTCCATGGGATTTCTTGAGTACAGCAAGGTCTCAGCCCAACCTTCCCTCACACCCTGTCCTTTCCCTACAGCCCTAAGCTCGTTGAGGCTCTGGATCATCCCCCCGTGGGCAGAGCTCTGCTGCTTCATGCCCTCCTCCATCCAAGTCGAGTGGAAGCACTGCACGTCCAAATCAGCGCTGTTCTATGCCCTGAATAGGCTTCGGGGAGCAGAACCTCCTCCTGAAAGGCAAAAATCCTTCCAAAAGGGATTTTCAGTATTTCAGATAAACCTTACTAATGGTAAATCCGGTTATTCACTCCCTGCACTTCATACATAGGATTTGACCCTTTATTATGTTAATGTCGGTGTTCAGAGGATGCTGCTGGCACTGCTCTCCATTTCTTCTCATTGTCTGCCATGAGCACCTGATGGTGCTCCTGCTGCCTGCTCATTCCTCACCTTAGGGGGGGGTTGGCCTTGGATTGTCCCTCCATCTCCACAGTGAGTGCAAATCACTCTGGTCCAGATGTTCCTGAATCAGAGAATAGAATCACAGAATGGCTCAGGTTGGAAGGGACCTCAAGCATCATCGAGTTCCAGCCCTCCTGCCACAGTCAGGGTTGCCAGCTGCTAGATCAAGTGTTCAATCAGGCAGCCCAGTGCTCCATCCAGCCTGGCCTTAAACCCCTTTGGGGTGGTGTCTGCACCAGCTCTGCCCTGCACACAGCTATGTCCCATGTATGCAAACCAGGAGATGGGCAAAAAATTACAGCAGGGACTTGTGAAAGAAAAAAAAAAAAAGCAACCACATAAAAAGCCTTGGAAAACATTCTGGAGAAATGTATGTTTTGGCATTCCTGGCTCCTGCCTGTCTTGGGCTTGTCAGCAGCTGACAAGAAGTAAATGGAACAGGGCGGGTGTCCTCAGCTGCTGACAGGAGCACCAGGCCCAGTTCCTGGCATCACTCAGCCCTGCCAGCACTGATGGGGCTGCAGAGCAGATCCCAGAACCGCTCCCATCCCTCCTCCCTGGATGGCAGAGGAGAGCTCTGAGCAAAGCACGGGAGCTGAGCATCCTCATCAGAGCCATCCCCAGCTGTCCAGGGGGCTCCAGAACTGCCTGATGTTGGTGAAGCCCCGCAGAGAAGCACATTTGTGAGCTGAAGCACAGTGATGCTGCAGCAGTGGGAGCAGATCCAACCTCCAGGTGTGCTCCTGCAGTCGTCCCCAGGGTGAGACCCCACACCCCTGGCTGCCAGCAGTGCACCCCCTGATGGCTCATCTTGCTTTTCCTGCCATCCCACCCCGTGGAATTGGGGGAAATGAAATTACAGATCTCTCCCCTCTTTTTATACAGCTGATGCGCTGATTACCTGTCAGTCAAGGAACTGCATTAACATCTGACAGTGTGTGCATAACAATTACCCCCATCAAATTAAGGACACCTTTCACACTCGGAGACAGAGAGAGGGAGGAAATTCAATCAAGATAATTAGTTCAATCAGAAAAGAACTTCTTTTCATCAAGAAGGGGAATAGCGCGCAGCAGAAGCGGGATGGGAAGGGGTTCCTTCATGGGGTGGAGGGCTGCTTTCCCTCCAGCTCCCAAATTCCAGAGTTTGTCCCTCAAATAGCAGATGGGGATGGGTCCAAGGGTAACTCTCCCAAATTCCAGCCCCTGCGTTGCTCAGGGATTTATTCTATATGGGCACTCCGGGCTGTCCTGCTCTCGGAAGGAGACTCCAGTGTTGGAGGTGAGGTTAAAGCAGAGGTGGGCTACTTTTCTTTCCCCCAAAATATGATCTGTAGAGAAATAAGCAAGGAAATAAAGCAGTCCTCTCTCAGCAGCCTCCCTGCCATCTGCTCACCACTACCGGCTGGCACCCACCCAGCAGTTTATTTCTCCCCTTCGTTCCAGAGGATCTGAAGCATCCTGCAAACTTTGGGCAACGCTTGGCTCTCCTTTACACCTGTGTGCATGCATCCAGAATAACTCCAAGGCTGACTCTGGCCTTCCAAAAACTGCCACTGGGGCTTTCAGCTGCCTGCAGACATGCAGCTGCCTGGGGGCTGATGGAGAGCAAGGATAACTTTGGGAAACCCCTTCCCTGGCACCCCATAGCCCCAAGCTGTGCCATCCGTGACCATCACCGTGGGCTTTGTGGGGGTGGGAAGAGAGGCAAGTCCTGCTGAGGTGCCCCAAAGGGAGCCTCTGTATTTTCCTGGAAGAAGAAAGATCAAAACATATTTTTTTTTGTCATTAGCACGCTTTTATATAGCTTCTAATGAGTGAGTCAGCGAGGAAATGCCGGGGGAGGGAGCTGTGCGTGTCATTCAGCACATGAAAGGCTGAAGGATCTCTTTGTCTGACTTACAAATTAAAGCACGAAGATGAAAGATCACTACTGGCTGCAGATCACAACGCAGCAACCCCAGACCTGCAGTGGTGCTGGGATGCACCTGAAGCTGTGCTGCCCATCTTTTCCTTCTGAGCACAGCTTCCCAGGGCACGAGCAGAGGGAACATGGAAACCACCCCCGTGTGGGGCAGCTCCTCCCCATCTCCCTCAGGCAGCAAGGTGTTCTCCAGCACATCCTTTCCCTGTGCAGGAATTGGGGCAGTGAATGAAATGAATGGGATAAGTCCACCTAAGACCCAGCAGCAGGCACTGCAACCCAGTGGCTGAGCATTCAGAATGCAGTAGCTTGAAGCCCTTTAAGAAACAAACGGTTGTGCTCCTGCTCTGCTCGATCACCACCCAGGTGGGCCTAAAATGCTCCCTATAAATGATTCCAAAGAGAGAAAATCGCATGTGAGGGTCCCAGCTGAATGGTTGCATCCCACAGCAGAATGGGTTTATTAATGCTTGAAAGGTCCTTGCAATGCTGCAGCCCTGCAATGTCACAGAATCACACAGATGTCCCTAGGAGCAGCTAGGGTTGGCCGTGTGTAACCCACACTGTGCTAAAAACGTGGGGTTTTTCTAGGAAATACTTCACATAAGTGGGATCATTGATCTCCAGGAGTGTTTCTTTTTAAAGGTATCTCTCAGGGAAATCAAGCTTTCGCTTGTTTCATCCCCACTTAACAATCAGGCAGACACACATAGGCACAGATATTCTGCATATATATGTGCACACATAGGCACAGAGAGTTCAGAATTGGGAAGCAATCATTGCTGAGATTTATTTAACACCGCATTGCACAAGTTTGATAGCCGGGTTGGTTAATTGCTGCACTAATGGCACCCTTCATCAGAGAGACTCGCAGGCAAAAATAAAATAACAAGGAAAAAAACAACACAAAAACAACCAAAACAACCCATAAGAAATGGCAATAAACACGAGAACAGTGCGTTCCCAAGGCAGAACAGTGGGGTCTTGAGGCTGGAATGTGAGCACAGCAATACGAGGGGGGGCCTGCAGGCCTATCCCAGCTAATGGGGTGATTAATTAAAGCCTCCTCATCAAGTGCAGCCCGCGGTGAAGTCGCTCCCATCCGCTGTGGACCTGTGACCACGATTCACGGCTGCTGCCCAGAGCACGGGCTGAACTCATCAGAACAGCAGTAATTTGATTAGAAATTAATTGGGCGACATCGGAGCCTGAAAAATCTAACAGATTTGCTGCTGATAAAATTAAAATGAGGAGCGGAATTGATTAGCCCGTGCCAGAGAAGGAACCAAAATGTCAAAGGCACCAGCTGTACATTTGCATTTGGTACTTAACAAAGTTCTTACCATAGTGAGTGAGAGATGTTTGACATTTCCATGATTTCTGCATTTCTAATGTTATCTTCTATTGATATTAATTAAAAAATGCAAGGGAGCAGCGAAGTGTGCAGTGCTGCTCCCTCCCCCTGTGCTGGCTGTGATCCCCAAGGGGGGGGGCGGTCCCATCAGTGGGTATCTCTGGGTTTATTTGCCACGTGTCTCTCCGTGGCCCTGCAAGGAAGGAGTGTCAGAAAGGGAAGAGTTGCATGCATAATTGGCACAGGGTGCAGATAAAGCCTTTTCCTGCAGCTGCGGTAGTGACCTGTTGCTGGGGGGCACACGTTTGTGCATCCCTGTGCGTGCACAGATGGAGCGCGTGTTGGTGCAGCCACGTGCATGGCTCTGCTTGCAGGTGCTTGCACACATCTGCACGCGTGTATCGCTCAGCCCACTGGTGCACAGGTGGGATTGCAAACCAAAGCACGCGCATGCCCAGGCCCGTGTCCCCATGTTGGAGAAAGGCAAGGTGAATGCCTCGCTCGATTTACTGCACTGCTCTCATTGGCTCCCCCTGTGTCATTTTTGTGCTTATTATGTTGCAAAAAAAATAATAACAATAAATAAATTAAAAAAAAAAAAAAGCTGAACTGCAAACCCTGAGTGAAGTTTTAATTGGGAACCGTTATTTTGAAACATTTCCTTCTGTAATTCGTTTTACTTGGGGACTTATTACTGTGGGCAAACCCTATCAGGTTTATGCAAAGGTTTCTGCCATAGTCTGTTGGGATATTTTAATTTCAGATCCACAATGAGGCGTTCAGAAATACAGTGAATAAATAATTGTGAAGTTTCCGCGTTAGAGCAATGGGACGTTATTAAAGTCTGCACCAGAGCTAGCCAAGGTAGGTTAATGAATGAAGGATGAGGCTTCAAGTGGGGCTGCTCTGAGCAGAGCAGAAAAAGAGTTCAGGTTTTAACAATGCTCTGAGCATCACCTCTCCCATCTCCGAGCCTGGAGGTATTTGCACTGAGCCCATGCGGGTCGTTGCAGCAAAATCTGGGGCAGAAATGCATAGAGTCCAGTGGTTCAAGTTCTGATGGGGGAATGGAGTCACATTGCCACTGGCACCCCAACTGGTCGATCCCTACAGGCTGGCGTTATAAATAAGTCAGCTGAAAAGCAAGCAGAACTGAAGGAGAGCCCATAAATTTTGCAGCCCATGTCTGAAAAATGCGAAGGACAACTTAAAATTCCCTTAAAAAAAAAAAAATCCCTCCTGGTTTATAAATATTAATTGAGTATGCGGTGACGGGAGAGACGCGGCGCCTCTGGCTCTTATCTGGAATTGTTTGACTAATATTAGCAACAGCTTAAATGCGACAGTCGTTATTTGATCTGACGCTAAATTAGAAAGCTCGCTCCTCATATTAGAGATTGGCTTAGGGAGGGTGGGAGAAATGCAGTTCTGTGAGTCGAAGCATCATTCCCAGAGGATCTGTTGGTTCCGTTAAGCATTGCCACCGCCCTCATTCCCCACCCTGGCCCTGCAGTGTCCCTTGGCTGTCCCTAGGGAGGAGCTTTGTGGCTCCGGTGAGGGATGGAGCAGCAATGGAACCATCGAAGTGGCCTCCAGAGATGTGAAGGAATACATGGAATATTTCCTCATTTCGGGATTGTTTCACTGTGAGCCACTGGGCTGTGTGGAAGCCTCTCTCAGCAGGCATCGTTATGATCCAAGCAGAGCTGGATGTCATCCTACAGTACATTAATTGGATATCACTATTACACAGCTGTATTACACGCGTTGGGAAATAGGAGGCATTAGTTCTTTTTAATGCAAATCAGTAAATCAGCTCCCGGCTCCCTGGGTGCTGGCGGCTCCCTGCAGGGCTCAGCAAGAGCAAAGCAGTGCCAGTCTGGTGGGTCACCAACAGCCAGGAAAGCTCTGCCCCATGTCCTCCTGCTACAACCCACCTGCAATTAAAGCCGGGAGCAAACGACCCTATTCAGCAGAGTGAAGCCTGTGCTGTAATGCTTCTGAAATGGCCAACCCTCACCACACGTAGGAAATAGCCATTATCAGATGCTACTTTTATTACCATGGAAACGGGAAGATAACACAGACTGGTCCAGCCACATCTCCCCTCCGAAGGAGGAAGGTATGCATTATGGATGGGCCATGTTTATGGATGAGCAATGGGAGTGCTGCTGGCCCTGGGTGAAGCTGCAGGCAGGTGGAGAAGGCCATGTGTCCGTCCATCCGTCCATGGACACATGGGTCTTCATCAGCAGCTCCTTGTCTTCACTTTTGACTTACTGGTGGTTAATTATTTCTCCCAAATCTTTCTTTGTAGATCCTTTTCCATGGCTATCTATCTCTCTCTGGGTCAAGATGCCCCTAACTCTGTTCTTTAATCAGCTCACCCTTTAGCTATTAATTCCCAATTGACTTACAACATTCATTAAGCTACTACAATTTCCTCACTTTTAGATCTGAACATTTCCTGTTTCTTCCAAGTCTCTCTACTCACTCACCTTTTTGTTTCATTATCTGAGTGCAGCATGGTACAGAGCAGTGAATCAGCACATGTATTTCATCATATGTACCATATATAGGCAAAGAATGGATGTTATAGAAATGAATATAAACCTTGTGTTTTTCCTAAACTAACAACCTAGGTCTAGAATGCCTGAGGTTAGGAGGAGTCCTGAGTATTTACTGGCTGAAAATGGTGGTGGTTGTCGACCCTGCACATAGCAGGGGGGGTGAAACTAGGTGATCATTGTGGTCCTGTTCAACCCAGGCCATTCTATGATTCTATGAAAGCCGTGTCAGGATGGATCAAGTTGGGTACTGGGAAAAGGTTCTGCACCAGAGGGTGGTGGGCATGGAACATGGCTCATGTTCCTGTGCATGCTCCCCATCAATCCTGCACTCTGACAGATGCTCTTGTTGCAGCCAGTTGTTCTTTCTTGCTAGATATTAAATTTTCATCTCATCAGCACTTGACTGAATTTGTAGAAACAATAGAGAAGAGGGGAAGTCAGGCATGAATTAGCAGTTTAAGATTAGAAAACAGCCCATGTAAATCCCTGATCCACCCATCCATCAAAATGCAATTATACCAAAACCCCGGGGTGACCCATGGCCCGCTGACTGCTTGCAGTTCAACCCAAGGCTGCTCTATGGCCCCTCTCTGCACTGCAGCATGCTCTTGTGAAACAAAGGACAAAGAAAATGTTTCTTTCCTTCTGGCTCCAAAGCTTGGGATTTGGGGAATTGAATGGTGTCAGCTGTTTTCTCATTATCTTTTCCCTTATTTCCAAGCAGTGCTGGGAATTTATGGCCACGAGAGTGGCTCCTGGTACCAGCAGGGCTGAGCACTGGGCATCTCTCCATTGTTGCATGTATGTCGGTGTTTAAGCACCCCGAAATCCCCACTGTGTCTAACAGCACCCAGAAATCCCTGCTGGGTCCAATAGCACCCAGAAATCCCCCATATCCAACAGCAGCTGAGAGCAGGCAATGGGAAGGGCCAGCAAGGGAGAGCTCTGGTGATAAACCCAGGTTGCAGGGTGTGCCAGGTAGGAATCCTGACTGACACATTTCCTGTGGTATTTACACGGGGTGCTAAAAAAAGAATAAAAGGGCAGCCAGGCGTAGGCTTGCGTTAATACGTCGTGGCGGTCCTGGCCCTAAAATATCCATTAAGCTTTCGCAGTGTTGAAATAGGAGCAGTAAATAACGACTGAGCTTTAAAGAAGCCAGAAATAAAGCAGAAGTCAGGAAATATGGCAGTGGTTGATTTGTACCCCCAGAATATACAGGGCTTTATAGCGCAGAGTTATTTCCAGGCGGTTCGGAGCGCTTTGGCAACGTTAAGTATTACAGAGATGAGAAATCCTTGTAGGCACTCCTTGCTTCTGCGAGTCCCTTTGTATGTGAGTGGATGTCTGCAAATCCAACTCAGTGTCATCACTTTGTTGCTGGGGAGGCCCCCCAGCCCCAATTCCCTTTGCAGCAGGGTAGGGTGTGGGACGGGCATGGATCATTCAGGGAAGGACAAAGGAGAGAAAGCAGCTCCATTGCTTCACAGCAATGATGGAAGCCAGAAGTAATTAAAAGATAATTTGGGGGTAGTGTGAAATGAAAGCTTTCAGTGCTCTTTCCATTCAGGATTTCTTTCTTTGGTAAATAGCAGAAATAAAATCCCCAATCATTTCATTTCCAAATGAAAAATGGCAGTGCTCCCTTTAGAAAATTTTGATATCTTTAACATCTAACAAAATTATATTCTTTTTTTTTATTTTATTTTTTGCTTGAAAATGTTTTCTGAATTCGTCATACAATAATGAATAATCTCAATCATCCAGAAGCTGCATTTTACTGAGTACTTTATTCATCAGATAAATACCACCCAGCTCTCTGCAGGCATCTTGCTCTGCATGAGCTGTTGGAGGAAAGCCCTACAGCAGTAGCATAAAACGTGATTCCCTTCCTGCCTTACCCCAGGGGGCAGTGCTGGTTTTTGAAGTTCCCTGGTTGAATTAACACAGAGACATGACGATGAGGACAGCTTGATGGGATTTAGAATGGACAAACGTGGACCTTGTTTTTCAAGTCTGCATGCCAAAAAAGACAGTGTTTGGTCCAAAGGCTCAGGGCATACCCAATGTCATGGAGGGGGGAAGGCTGGATTGTCAAAATGGGGAAAAGGGAAGAAGAAAGGAAAAAGGATGGACAAGGAAGAGCCTTTGTTACTGATTGCTATTGCATACCTGGAAGTAGGGCTGCGCTGACGATGTCATGCTCTGAGCAGGGACACTGCCAGTGCCCTTCTTCGCAGAGAAGGCTGATGGAAGAGATGCTGCCCACTACTGAGCAGAGCTCCCACATCAGCATTTTCCAGATGCCAACAGAACTCCGCATACTTTGGAAAAAAATGAAAAGGAAAAAAAAAAAAAAAGAGAAAGCGAGAAATCCCCTATGGGGTGCAGAACCTACATTAGAATAAAGTCTTATTCTTTATTCCAGAGTGCTTTGCAGCTGCATGTATCGCTGGCTGGAGGAGATCAGCAGCTGCCTCCTCCCAGACAGAACATCAGGGAGGATGCATATTGTATTTGCTATTGAACACACAACTCCTAAAGCTGAAACAGAGCCAATGCACCCTCACTGATTGTTTTATGGCCAGGACATCAGCCAGCAGCAAGAGCTATTGCCAGCAGAGCAAAGATGGTGTCCCGCTGCCCGCGCAGCACCAGGTGCTGTTCCACACACACTGCAGTGCCTACAAAGCAAAAAGGGAATGAAATTTTAATCAGAGCTTCTACCGAGTGTGCAAAGTTGGAAAGGAGTGTGCTCCTGCACCTGTGCCTTCATCCTCCTCTTCATCATCTCAGGTGCTGTTGCCTTCCAGGATCTGGTCCTTTCCCTAGGATTTCAAGGCACCCAAATTCTGTCTTTTGGAGCAAGAGACCAGCTCCATCTCTAATTTATATCTTTTAATCAGGGCACCAAAGTGTGGGAGAGCTCAAGGGACCCATGTCCCTTTTTACTACAAAGTTATTGCTTTAATAAACATGGGAAAGAGGCACTAATGGACTTGGGAGCTTCCCTTGCTTAAAAATTTAGTAATCAAGCCAGCTCTTAATGAAACTGCAGATTAGTCCTAGGGAACAGCAGTTCTTTTCTTGGAGATGTGGACGTGGGGAAATACAGACAGCACAGCCCACCAGCATGGAGGCTCTGCATGGACTGGAAGTGTTGGAGCTGCCCCGTCCCAGTGATCCCATCTCCCTGCGGCCATGGGCAGCCCTTGCACTGGGTTGAGCACTGAGCTCACCTTTACCGTGAGGCTGATGCACGGGGAGGGCATGGGGAGCTGCTCAGAGCACACATGTCGTCATTAACCAATTAATTAGCCATTATGCAAAGCGTAACCGAAAGCTCCATGATTAGGCAAGCACCCCAAGCTGCTCTTTCTGAAGATGCTGTGCTTCCTCCCTGCCCGTGGGCTGTGCCGCCGCTGCTCTGCAGCCCTAATTCTGGCAGCAGTTTGGTAATGGTTGGCAACGAGTTGGCCACCCCCACCCCAAAGGCAGGCTGCAGCCCTGCAGCAGCAGCAGCTGTCCCCATTCCTCCTTCTTTCTTTCCAGCAGAAGACCATTCATTAATAATGAAGGATTGAGACAACAACGAGCAATAGAAGTCTGAGCAGCGGTGTTGAACTCAGGTGGGATTTCCCCAGCGGGTGACAGCACACCTTGTCCCTGGCCAGGAGAGCACACAGCGCTGCCGCGGGCACATTGCAGAACCCTGAGCACTGCCTTTGCACCCAGGGCTGCTAACAAAGCCCTGCAGTCCCTGCATCCAGAGCTTTGTAACAGCAGATGTGTGACAGAACACAGCAATTTGCTTAGTAACAATGTGAAGTTACGACCCAAAGCCTCTTCTTGAAAGTAATAGAGGCATTTGGCTAATCCTGTTCCACCCACTGTAATTTAATTTGGAAGCAATTTGAAAGCTTTATCCCCTCTGTTTGCCTTCGGTCTGTGCTCCCTTGCGGGGAAGAGTGTGGAGTGGAGCCCACATGGGGGGCTCTGTGCCCATGGAGCCTCAGCAGTTGGGGAGTTCAAACGGCGGCTCCACAGCAAAGGGCCGTGGGGGGAGGAAGGTTTTTTGCCGGGCAGGGCCACGTAAAGGCATCTGTTCAAGTAATAACATCCCCGTCAAAAACAACAACCCTAATTAGACACAACCCTAGATAGAAATAAATAGTAAATCAGTGACCTTCCTGACCATTTCCCCTCCCAGCTTTGTGGATAATGGAGCTGTTGGCACAATAATGAGAGGGTTGGTGCCAGCCCACGGTGTGCAGCTGCGGCTCTAACACCCCCCTGTACGCACACACAGCTCTTAATTTGAATTTAGGCCAGCTTTTCATGAAGGCAACACATGTTACCCATGATGGGCTGCTGCGGTGCTGCAGCCACTCACCTGTGGGAACTCACCTTGGGCTGGAGGATGCAGGAGGATACAGGATGAAGGATGCAGGGGGTTGCAGGAAGATGCAGGAGGAAGGATGCAGAAGGATAAAGGAGGATGCAGGAGGATACAGAAAGATGCAGAAGAACACAGGAGGCAGCAGAAGGGCTGCATTGGGCACCCTGCAGCACAGTGACCCCATTCTGCCTTTGGGGCCAATTCTGGGGCTGTGCTGCAATGCACAGAAGGGACCTCGTGGTGTCCACACCGTGTGTCCCCAGCATTGTGAGTTTGGGCATCCATGGTGTGGAGCATCCCACAGTACCACGTGCTTGCTGCTGTGATGTTCTGCTGTAGTGCTTTTGCACAATCTCTATGTATCAGTCCTGCTTTGAGCAGTTTAATGAATCTGGGCCTTTAGGGAGAATTAACAGTGTATTAACACTGCATCTGAAAAATTAAAGGAATAGTCGAGCAAATTTCTTTTTATTGACTTTTAGTGAGCCATTTAATCCAAACATCTCGTTAACTGCAATATAACTATACTATATAATGGGTTTTGCAATAAGAACAATTAGCTTTGCAATTAGCATAAGAGTGAGCTCTCTGCAACTGCCTGCGATTGGCAATGGGCCTATTAACGAGGTGTCCTGCAGAGAAAAAATAATAGCATTTCAGAGGGGTGGACTGGAACCGTTTGACTTTAAGCACCAATAATATTTCTCCTATTGATTGGGTGTCCCAAATGATGTAGGGGTGGGGAGGGAAGGTCGGCTGCTCGCGGTGGACTCATTTCTCCTCTGTCATTGACATGGAGTCCATCAGGATGATTTGTGGGTGAGCTGTGGAGCCCCGCAGTAATTAGCCCGTTTCGTTAATCCTTGTGCTGCTCGATCAGCTGCAATGGGGAGTGGGGGAGACGCGTGGTTCCGGGGGGCTGTGCATCCAACGGCACAGTTATTGCTGTTGGGATTGTTGCAGAGGTCTGAGTGTCCCCATACACCTCTGCAGCCCCTTCCCAGCAGAGGATACGCCCGTGAACTGAAGCACGCGGTGAAATTGTGATCCAACCCCCGCGCAGCGATGACCTCGTCTTGCATAGCGAGCTGAAGACAACAAGGTTTGACATCTCAGGCTGTTGAATAAATAATAACCATCAAGGATGTCAGCGTGCAGGCTTTATTCAAATCTCCGAGCCAACAACACTAACTTAAACTTTATGATGCACTGTTACAGCCTCTCAGAGCACTGCCTGCCAAACAATATGTTCCGTGAAAACTGATATCATCTGCTTGTTATCTCCAGCGCAGCCCTGTAGTGCTGCTTTATTGATTTGCTGCACAATCACAGCAAAAAGTTGTCTTTTTTTTCTTTTTTTTTCTTTTTTTTTCTTTTTTTTTTTTCCCCCCCTTTTGGTATCTTTTTATGATTCCAGAGGATTTGTTTCCGCTCATCTGTCATTTTTCACCCACTCATATCTTGGCTGTTTTGCAATGGTAAGAAGGGAAAAAAAAAAGAAAAAGAAAAAGAAAAAAAAAAAAAGACCAACCCCACAACGTGCTGCTGATTTGTTCAACCACATTAACAAAGAGAAAGCGGACGAGTGGGGATGATGAGCACTGCTGGGAGGGGACAGGTGGATGGACAGATAGATGGACAGACCTACAGATGGACAAACCTACAGGCAGACAGATCTACAGGTGGACAGACCTATAGACAGACAGACCTACAGACAGACAGACCTACAGACGGATAGACCTACAGACAGACAGACCTACAGACAGACAGACCTACAGACAGACAGACCTACAGACGGATAGACCTACAGACAGACAGACCTACAGGCAGCCAGACCTACAGGCAGCCAGACCTACAGCTGGACAGACCTAGAGGCAGGTGGGTGGATGGACAGGAACTGGAGTCAGAAACCTCAAACATTTTCCCAATTATCAGGGGTCACAGGAAGTGTTTCCCCACAGTTCTTTGAAGGCTATTGACGGATGCACTTTTTTTGCTTCTACTCTTCCCCCGCATGTGGCACACCCCTATATTAATTATTACATCCTGGATGGCAGCTAATAGCGTCGTGGTTTTCAGGAGTGAAAATCCAAGAACAGAAACCAGTTCTGACATTTTTAACTGCCAATGTAATTACAAACAAAGTGCTCTCGCTGACGGGATAAATAACTGCTGCCTGGCATCTGCTGATGTCGGAGCAATGCAAGGGTGTGCGAGTTTTGGAGCATCATCGCTCAGGGATGCAGGTTTTGGGGGCTCAGCACAGGTGGGATGCACTTGTGGAGCAGAAAGCAGAGCCCACGGCTTGCTGCACCCCAATTCCTGAGCCTGGCTGCCGCAGAGCTGTTCCCAACACGTGAGGAGCAGCCAAAGGAAGACAGAGGCACTGATGGCATCACAGAGCCCGGACTGAGCATCCTTCACACTGTCTCCATGGCAATCAGCTGCTACCTGTGCTGCCGCTCCTCGGAGGCACGGGCAGTTCTACAGTGGCCATGGGCATGAGACTGAGAAATCAGTGAAAGATCAGGGAAAGTCAGCGGGAAGGAAAACCCAGCAGCAAAGTGGCCACATCAGCATGCAGAGCGGCGGCACGGTGATGCTGCGCGCTCCCGCGGGGTCCACGGAGTGCACAGCCAGGTCTCAGCACAGCGCCCGCTCTTCCCTGCAACTTCACTTCAACTTTTCTTTAAAGAAGACAGGGATGCAGAGGGGAAACTTCTCTCTGTTTTTCTGATGCTGCGTTTCCCTTCATCACCGCTAACCGCGAGAGTGAGCTCTCACAAAGTATTAACGTGCACCAAACCCCTCGTAAATCTCTGAAGGTACAGATGAGAGATGGCAGAACGGGAGATTATGAGTTTTAAGTTCCATTCATTATTTCTAATTAGCATCAAACTGCGCCACCCCAGAGCAGAACTCACAGAACTGCCACCACCTGCACCGACTGCTGTCCGGATCTGAGCGACGTTGGGCAGAGCTGGGAGGAGCTGCCCATGTTGGGTCACGCTCAGAAGAGTCCCTTTTCACCCACTGGGATCTATCGTTGCTTTATTAGGCAAAATAGGTTTGAGCAGTGATTTATCACCCTCTCTGGAAAGGCGTTTTGCTCTGGCGCTCCATTTAGTCTGACTCCTGGAACAGCGGCGACGTCAGAAATAATTCCTGAAACCGACTGTGAAATTTCAATTCTGTCCCTGGGGGCACTGAGATGGATCGGGTCAGAGTGGGGCCAGCAGGAAAGCGGGGCTGAGCCACCACTACAGCTGCAGGAGGGGCTGCAAGGGGTGGGGTGAGGAAGGGGATGCAGACCCTGGAAAGGAGTTAATTGTGAAGGATTTAATTTAAGTTGCACCAGAGGAGGATATTAGGAGAAATTTCTTCTCCAAAAGGCGGTGATGCACTGACACAGACTGTGAAAGCAGTGGTGGGGTCACCACTGGAGGTGTTCAGGACCGTAGGGATGTGGCACAGAGGGATGTGGGCAGTGCACAGGAATGGATGTGGGCTGTGCTGCCAGGATCTGTCCTTCACACTAACGCTGCTCACTCCGTTGTAACTGCATTTCATGACCTTCTCAGGGACTTTCAGGTTTTTCACAAGAGCTGTGGAGGGAAGGATGTAAGAATAAAAGAAACAGCTCTCGGGTTTCCATTCAGTGCAGAATGACCCGGGCAGAAAAGGAAAACTCCTGAATTATGAGTCACAGCTGAGACCTTCGCAGCATGCAGCGATGCTCAGTGCTGGGCTTTGTGTTTGCTTTGTGCAGGGTCACCTGCACTGCCCATACGGGGCAGTGGGCTCTGCTGAACCCAGTGCTGATGGCTGGGGTTTGCCTGGCCCCTCCTCAGTGCCTTCCATCAAGTCAAGCTTCAGTGAACCAGGAACCGAGCTGGAAAAGCCATTACATCTCAGCACAGTGATACACACTGCTCTTAGCTCAGTGCTGTCTACCAGCACACAGACTCACAGCTTCCCCTCTCAATCTCACTGTAATCCATTTTTCATTGCCCTGACAATGCCGGGCACTGTTTGCAGCAGGCACTGTTTGCAGCAGGCCCTATGGCAGCAGGCTCTGGCTCTGTGCAGGGCAAGTGGATGCAGGACCAGACCTCAGCCCCCACTGCTGCCCGCCCGCATCCCCTACAGTAGCAGCACACCACCAGCTCATTAATTATGCCGTGTAATTAGATAACGCATATTCATATTTCAGTAATCACTGTGCAGTGCATTCTGCACTTCGCTCCTCGTGCTGCAGTGATGCAGCCTTTACCCGTTTGCTCACTCATAATGAACAACCACTTCGAATTTTAAAAAGCGGAGGATATCTTTCTGAGTTAATTAGCTTGAAATTAGCTTAATCACAGCTCATTTAAACTTATCCAAACAACAGCACGAGGAACTTACTCAGCTTTACCCCAAAGATGCCGCTGCTGGGGATGCCCAGGTGGAGCAGGGGGGTCATATTTGCAGCTTTTGTGGTGGTGAGGAGCTTGAAGTTGGGCTGTAAAACACAATCACCACTCATAGCAGCACCCTCTGTCAGGTGCACACGGTGAGCAGCATCACAGCCCCGTGCTGCACTGACTGTATGCAACCTGTTGGCTTCAGCCCCGATGGGATCTGCCCTGCAATTAGCTGTCAGGAGTAATGAACTAACCCTGAGTTTGATCCTGCATGGAGAAACATCGCGCTGGAACGAGTCTGTGTGCTTTTCAGAGCTGTTGAACTCGGTGTTAGGTTGTAATCAGTGGGATGCCTGGGCTTCCTGGAGGTGAGTGGGTGCACGCAGTACACACATTGATATCTGGAGATCAGAGATGGCTGTGAGCCTTGGAAAAGTCCCAATAGCAGAAGGGTGAGAGGGAGCAGAGGGCATCAGAGCTGATGTCTGAGTCCTGCCCTGTGCTGTCCAGGCAGAGCTTGGCTGGAGGGGACACACAGCCAGAACCTTGGTGCCACAGGGGAGACATGGAATCGGGCTGGTGGTGGCTGCAGAGCTCTGAGGGGACTGCCAATGTCAGCAGCACCTGCCAGGTCCCGGCGATGGGGAGCGGGATGTCCTCGAGAGATGCCTGGGGATGCTGCTGGCACATGGGTGTCCCCTGGCTGTGCCCATTGGGAAATGTGCCACAGCTCCTCGCCCCCCCTCTGCACCAGGGACGGAGGCAGCAGCCCACAATTAGGAGCCATCTCCTTTGGTTCACTGTCAGAAAGGAGGCAGCATCCAGGTCCCAGGAGCCCACATGCTGCGGGTTTGGAGTTTGCTGGTGGGGGAGGTGGGTTCCAGTTGGCCCCCATTTGCAGCCTCACTGCGCAGGGCTGAGCTCATTCTGCAGAGTGCTCAGGCAGGTATAGCTGTCTAATTGCAGGTTTGCTGCATGAACAAATTATTTCCGCCATGCCAGCACTTAACAGAAGCAGCTCCCTTCGGGGACACTCTTATTTCCCATATCATGAAAAATGTAAGTACTGTTTAGGGCCTGTTTTACCACTGCTGTGTTTGTTCAGCTCTCATTAGGAATGGTGGGAAGCGTGGTGCTGAGGGGCAGTGACTCCAGTGCTTTGCATCAGCACAGCACAGCAATACCTCAGGGCTCCTTCAGAGGAGAAATGAGCTCAGCCTCCACCACTGCAATGAGCTCCCCAGTCCCCCCAGCTCCGTCATTTAGTCTGCAGTTAGCAACAAGGTGAATGTTAATTCCAGACCATCTTTTTCTCGGTCTTGCTGCTGTTTGTTTGCCGGCGTGCTCCTTTTTCTGACAACAATGCACCATATGGTGCCTCCAGCGCTGGGATTGCAGCCATGGGGGTAACAGATGCAAAGTGGCCCCAGACAATAGATACTGAAGTCTGTCACTTTTACAGGAGTGAGAAAAGCCACCAAACACGGCATGAAATATTCAGCAAACGAAGCACAGCTGGGGCAGATGAAGGCTGTGAGCTCCTCTGGGCACCCCTTGCAGGACGGCTGCAAGGCACAGCTCCAAGAAGCAGCTCTGCAGGGCACTGGGGTGGTGGAATGTGGGAAGTGCTCTCCAGGTCCGGGAGCTCTAAGGGGGTTCCACTGCCTGATTTGCACAAGGCTCATGCTGCTCATTAGGGAAAGCATAAAGACATGACTTACAAATGACTGCAGAGTTCCGTAAATGTCACTTCAATCGAACCGTTATTAGCTTATTGATTTGTATTAAGCAAGTAGATAAATACTTAACGGCAACAGCACTCTCATCATAAAGTGAATTAGTGCTTAAAGTGTGTCTGGCTCATTAGCAGACTCGGTGCACCTTGTCACCGCTCCCAGGACTGGCAGCCAAACCTCTTAATTACTCACTCATAGCAAAAGGGATCAGCTGAGCTGCCCCGACTGCAGAGCTGGGCAGAGAACAGACAAGAAATGGCCATTAGTTGGTAGAGGATGGTATAATTTTGTCCCATGGGCTGTTTTGTGTGCTTCGCCAGTGCCTGTAGGAAAACATCTCTGGAAGCAGAGTGGAAGCTGCAGCCACTGAAGCTCAGTGTCCCCCTCTGACAACTCACCATTCATACACCAGGACAGTCAGCTCCTATTCAGCCCCAGGTTTCCAGTTTCTATCTTAGTGGATTTATTTAAAAAAAGATCCCCGAGGTCGTGGAGTTCTTCCAACGTTTCCCCTTCAGGAGAGAAAATCTCTTTTCCAGTGTTTTCAAACGCTGTGAAATTCAAATCGATAACTTGGAAATGAAATTGCCCTCGAGCAGATTATAAACAAAGATTACCCCAACCAGGCAGACCCACTGCAGTGGGACTGGGGCAGCTCAGCCCCACACTGAGTCAGGGATTCACTGTACTGAAGTGGGAGATGCTGATGGGAGGAGGTGGCTGCAGGAGAAACCTCCTCATTCTGCTCCATTGTGCAGCTTCTCCCATCCGGGATTTGGGTTTGTGGTTTCCCACTGAAGTGGACACCTCTGCTGGGGACACCCCTGCGTGATGGGGCTGGCAGGCACGGCAGGCAGGCTGTGAGTGGGTTAGAAAAGTAATTAAAACTTGAGATGCCTTTCTTTTTGCAGGTGGGAACTGATGTTGATAGGGCTCTTTCTTGGCTATTTCTCTCAGAAAAGCGACGGAACGGAATATTAAAGAAATCCATTCTCATCCCCCCTGCACTCTCCCAGGACACCCCACTCCCCCCTTCCCCTATCAGCAGCACTTGTGCTCTAATCACATCGGACAGGGACGAGCTGGGACGGATGGGCACACACTCACACACAGCTCCACATCCCTGCGTGGTGCTGGGAGCAGTCTGGGCTGATTTCCCTTAGATTTGAGCAGGGAGTAAATTGGAAGACATGAATCATCCTGACGCAGACGCTGCTGAGATGGATTACCTGGCTTGGCAGCTCTCTCCTCTCTTCCCTCAGCCCCGCTGGCTCGGTTCCTTTTGGTGCAAACTTCCAGCTCCCAGAGGCAGGAGGGCTCCTGCTCCCTGTGCTGCTCTGTGCTCATGTCCCCAAACAGGGACTGCAGTGACCTGGCCACGCTCCCCCTTCACCCAGCACTGCCAGACCACACTGTAGCTCCAGGCTGCAGTACAATATTGCATGGTGCAGGAACGCTCACCAAGCAGCCCAGTGTTTTCTGAGTTCTTTTTCCCAGAAGCTGCCTCTTGCAGGACACAGAGCCGTGATGTGCATGGAGGAGCCTTATGCCCCATGCTCAGCTGCACTGCCCTCATTAAGACCTGGCTTTTGCCACTGCTGTTGGTTGCCCTGTGACACCTGGGGCTGGAGGCACTGCAAATAACACTTCTTTCTGTTTTATGAACCAAGAGCATCGATTTCTGCTGCTCTGACCAAGGGAGGGGATAAATGCATGACTTCCACGCCGGTGTGGTGCTGCGAAGCAGGACGCACAGCCTCCACTCCAAGCTGCATCTCTGGTTACATATGTCCCCCAAACCTCCCCACCTTAACGAATTCAGCACTTCCCCCCACAAATTATGTGTAAAACAGCCAAATAATCCCATCCCTGTTGCACGGTGATTGCAGCAATCAGAGGCCAAGGCTGGCTCGTGCCCAGGGACTGTAAATCTGGAGCTCTGCAGGCGCAGCCACAGGCTGATAGCAAGTGATTGCCCTTAATTCCAGCTCTTCCCCTGCTCCAGGAGGGTTCATCCGGAGCCCCCCGGTGCTGCTCAGCACCGCTAATCACAGCCCCGTGCATCACCAGCTGCTGGCTGCCATCTCCATTTCCTTTCTGCCTCCACCTCTGCTGGCACCGATGTTACTGGGAGGGGGATTTTGAAGCAGACAGAAATGCAGGGCAGAGAGCAGTGCCTTGTACCGGGCTGGAAGCACTGCAGATTACTGGGGCAGGTGCCAGCCTCTCCCTGCA
>JAPSGF010000057.1:2052317-2136308 GCA_035772895.1 Perdix hodgsoniae | reverse complement strand
CTTCTCCTCTTCTGTTCCTCTCCTCCCCTCCATCTCCCTTTGAACAAATCACTTCTTTTGCACAGTCCCGTTTTCTAATTTTGCCAAGCTCTGAGTCTCAACCTCTCGTTAATTGGTTTTGCCCATCTTTGTGCATTCCCTTCAATGCAAAAATGCCGCACACAAAATTTTAATTTTGAAAGCCGCCTTGTTTGTTTTATATTGAAATCACCCACGCCGCTCCGGCCTCCAGAAACAGACGCTTTCTCATTTCATTAAAAACTCTTTGTTATGATAAAAAGCGGCAGAAAAGAGATAAAAAGTGGTGTTTCCTTCAAGGCACATGAAAGCAGTGGAGATAAATCCCATGCATTGTAGGGATCAAACCCGCATGGGGCTGCAGCGTGGTGATACCAGGAGGAGGGTGGGAGGAGGAGGCATGGAGCAGATCCATGCCTCAGCCCCACGGCACCCACTGCTCACAGTGGGGGGCTGCGTGTCCCCAGAGCTGCCTTATCCCCTCCAGCTGTCCCCTTCTAATGTATGGGACCCTCAGGATCTGATTTCGGGTTGAGTGTGAGGCTGCGTGGGCATCACTTGGGTCACAGGGATGCAGTGTCCAAAGCCACAATGAGGATCACTCCCTAGTTTTTCATTGCTCCCACCAAACAGGACCTGAAAATCAATGCAAATGGAGAAAAGAAAATTCTAGCTTCGCACTTGATTGCTTCACTTCTTTTTTTTTTTCCCCCATCCCTGAACATCAAAGTGTCTTTCTTTTTCTTCTTGATTTTCCGTATTCTTTAGCGGTTGCTGAATTGCTATTCAGCTTTACTGATTTTTTTCCACCCACTGCCATTGTAAAGGTCATTTAATTATTATTACAAAGAATTACAGAAAGATAGAGAGTTGTCTAAATGCCTTAAGCTGCAACAGGTTATTAGCATGGATTTTTTTTATGGCCGTGTTAAATGGATTACTGTTTGCAGCATTGCACTAAGGATAGCCCAGAAGTGTCAGGACAACACTGGGTGTGATGGGCAGCCCTGCAGGCAGTCCTGTAGCAGGAGGGGATGCTCCTCTGTGCATTCATAGACACCCAAAGGGATTTTGTGGACAATTTCAGAGCTGGTTTCCCAGACGTGTGCTGCTGGCTGTCAGAAACATGAGATAAGCCATCCCAATGAGCCCTGTGGTTGTTGTTGCTGAGTTAGGCTCTAAAAGATGATGTTAGATGCTGGCAAAATAAGAGGTCTTTTATTCTTCTTGAAGATGTAACTTTGCTAATAGAAGAGCTAGTGATGTATGAAGGGTGTCTGGCTTGTAACACTGGGGAAGATGAGAAACAAATTGTTAGCTGGGTGGGAAGGAATGAGCACTGAAAAAAACATTAGCACTTAACTGTAAAATGTCAGAATGCAAAGAGTGGAGGTGAATACCAGCCCCATGGATGGCTGTCAGCCCCGCAGCCATGTGTCTGCCCCATGGCTGTGCCCCAAGGATGGGTCTTTGCCCCACGGCCGTGTGTCTGCCCATGGGTATCTGTCCCACGGGTGGCTCTCAGCCCCACAGAGGGGCTCTGTCACCCACTGATGCCCTTTTCCAGCACACAGCTGAGCTGTGTCTTGCCCGAAGCTGCAGTGGCAGTGGAGGAGTGCAGCACCCAGCACAGCCCTCTAGGTGGGAGACTGCGAATGCAAATCCACTGCTTGTGGCCTTCCCCAAAGGCTGGGACAAGGGGTGTCCTTCTTCTCCTCTGCTCCCCTCAGAGTGCTCCTGGATCCTTCTGGGGAGTGCTGGGCTCTCTGGGTGCAGCCCATGTGGGTGCTGGGTGTGGGGCAGCAGTCTCAGATTGGAGCTCAGGGACCGGAGGTACCCATGCAAGAAGTTAGGGCCAACCACCATCAGGTTAATGCTGCTGATGCTTCTTAAGGAGCTGTTGCACACACTGGTTTTTCCTTCATTTCAACAGCACATCGTTGTGCAGTGTCACTGAGGGTGGCAAAGAAAGACTTGGAAAAAGCACATGAGACTTATGTTAGCTCTGAACATCACAAGCTGGGGGAAATTACTCTACAGAGAGTTCAAGACTACAAATTGAAGCAAATGTTTCTATTTCTGCTCATAAGATTCAGTCAGACTAGCTCCAAAATGTTATGTGCCATTTCTCAGATGGCACGAGCTGAGCATTAGCCCATCAATAACGCACTGTCTCTTATACAGTGCATTTTCAACCCCAGCTTTCATTGCACTTCATAGCTGGGACAAAGAAGCAGAGGGTTTGGACAAATGTGTAAATGCTTCTTCAATCCTCTAGGTGGAAGACTGAGAAAAATCTCATTAGGGAGGTAACTTGTCCCAGCAAGCAAAACCACAAGTGCAGTCACTCCTTGGCCTTCTTTGTTCCATGTCAGCTGTGAATCAGGCATGTGGGCTGGGAGGATGGTGTGGGTCTGTGAGGTCGTCCGCTGAAATAGTCTGACAAACAAACCTCGGAGCCCACAGATGGATGTTGTGTCTCTTGACTCCTCTATTCCATATGCTGTTTTGCAATAAACACATAACTTCTTCTGTACATTGTTGTGCAAAAGTGGAAAGACAGGCTGAGCCCCAGTCGTGTGCTCACACTCCTGGGCATCGGTTGGGCTGAGCAGCGTGGGGCTGGTGCAGGTCCAGCAGGGCTATGCTGTGCCTCGCTGTAGGAACGTTGTGCCACAGCAACACCCTGCTGCAGAAATACCCCACTGCATAAATACCCCGTGGCAGTGACACCCTGCTGTGGCAATACCTTGTTGCAGTCACAGCTGCAGCAGAAACAGCCCGCAGTGCAGGGCAGAACCTGGCACAGCCCCGCAGCACGACGGCACTCCTTGCGCTGGGGAAATCCCCAGCCAAAGGTAGCGAAAGCACAGTGTTGCCCCACAGAGCCAGACTGCTTAATCCCCAGGTAAGTGGAGGGAGAGGCCAGCCTTGTTTGCACTTCTGCATAGCCCACATTGCACAACGGCGGCGAGCTGTGCGGAGCACTGAGCCTCTGCTCCCAAACCAGGTGGCTGGTGGCCACCTGCCAAACATCGCTGACGAGCTTTGCCTCAGATAAGCAGGCTGATGAACTCCTTCCCTGCTTATAGCTGAAGCAGGTAGGGAAGCAGCTGCCGGACCCAAAGGCTGAGTCACATCAGGTCGGCAAGCAGAGCTCCCACTGCCACTGACATCAGAGTGTGGTGCAGCACGCTCATCTCTGCCCCAGGTGACGCACATCCATCCGGTGAGAAGGCTCTGAGGCTCTGTCCCACATTGTGCTGGCAGTGTAGTCCCAGCACCATGCCTGTGCTCCTGGCCAGGATGAATGAAATCAGAGCTTCCTGAGCTGTGCTGGATACCGCTCAAATGCTCCCAGGCACATCAGGGCACAGCAAATTATGTGCAGATCTAACAGGAGCAGCAGGGCTGTGGAGTGAGATGCTGCTCATGTCCCCAGTGCTCACTGCAATCCCAAAACTCCCCTAAGAATGAAGCTCTTGAGTTTTAGAAGAGCAGGACCAGGGGGTTCCTTCCCTGAGTCCTGGATGCACAGAGTCCAGGCTGGCGTCAGCATCATAAGCCATCCCATTCCTGCTCTCCCAGTTGCTGCCAGGTGACATCCCCCTGAGCCAGGAGATGCTCCAGCTCTGGGGCCAGATCTGCAGCAGCAACCATGGAGCAGCATATGTGCCTTTTGCTCAGGAGGTATTGGAGATCTTTGCCACACGCTTCCATCCTTCCGGAGACATGCCTGTGGGTAACTGACAGCTCCAGCCCTAGCCAGGGGGCATGCTGGGGGACATGGCAGTAGGTTGGGAGCTTGGCAGGATTCTGTGCCACCCTCGTGGTTCCTCAGCGCAAAACGGCCTCTTCCCAAATGGCTGTGACTCCTCCAGAGGTATTTACTCAGTGCTAGGCATAAATCCTCTGCTCTTCACTCTGCTGTGCGTGGGATCAAATCTTCCCCGACACTCTATTTAAACATCTTACGTTAATTCCACAAAATGTTTGTACAACATCCATTATTCTTTTAGCTGTGAAGTGGCAAACACTTCCAGGCACATCAGAATACAGCAAATCCACGGCTGTGATGCTGCACCCAAACAATGCTCGGGCTGAGCAGGCGGGGGCGATTCTGGAGATGTTTTTGGGGAAGGGACTGCGGGTGTTTCCCAGCAGAGGAGCAGAGCCTGGGAAGGGCTGAGCACACGGTCACTGGCTGCTGTCACTGCCATTGCGTAACCACCTGGGTTTCCCCACCATTGTTTGCTCTTCATGTCTATTGCTGCTCTCTCCTTTGGACTCCGCCGTGGTAAACATGAGGTTACCCTAACAGGGTCCAGAACAGGGCTTCTGAAAGGAGAATGAGTCGGAAAACTCTGGGTCTTTCTGTGGAAAACATTTGCTGGGACTCATTGCTGGCAGTTGGAAAATCATCTGGATAATCAGTCATGGATGCATCCTGGGAAGGATTTGCAGTGGATATGTGGGTGAATCACTTTCTCAGGCTCAGCCAAACCCTCTCCTTGCTGCCAGCACAGCCAGCAGTGGGTTTGGGAAACAGCTCCATAGGGCTGTGCCAGTGCCTGGCTGTGAGCTGATCCCACCGAGCAGACCTTGGGACATGCTCAGGACGGGGTTCCCAGTGGGGCAGGGGTTCATTCCACAGCTCCTTTGCAGGATCCCTGTCTCAGCATCCCAGATCAGACCCAATAGTGCTTCCAGGGCACCAGAGTAATAATGAGGATCCTGTTGGCTCTGTCCTTTCAACTTCCAACAATGACGTGGGTTTACAGAGCCAAAAAGATCTCTGAAGGATAGCTCAGGAGAAATAAATAGCCAGGGTGTGCCCAACCCAGCTGTCATTGAGGAAATGAGCCCATCCTCCTGGAGCCAACACCAGCACCAGGACCAAAGGTGGGGATCAAGGCTGCTGCTCAGAGTGGCACCCAGGGCTGTGTCTATTGAAATGCACAGGAGTCGTGATGACAGCCACAAAAATTCCTCCAGTGTGGTCCCTTCAGATGGGTTTGCCCTCATCCTGAGCAGAGGAGCTCTGCAAGGAGCCTTGGGCTGCGTGGGGAGTCAGCACCATGCAGAGAGCTCCTTAACAGCCGGGAAATCAGTTCAGGACAGAATATTTCAGAGAAAAGTGAGCGTGTTTTTCTGCAGCTGCAAAAGGAATCCCACACTCTTGGATGAAGGCAGTTAGCAACACCACGAGTGCTGTGGGCATACAGGCTCAAAACACAAGCAGTAAGTTCTGCAAATCCTCGTTGCGCTTCTCCATTTAGCACTCCCTTGTGCCGCTTTCCTTTTTTTGCAGAAGCCTCGAGCAACCTTTGCCCCTTTCAAGTCTCTCTGGCCGCGGCACAAAGCAGCAGGGCTGGAGCAGGGCTCTGCACCTCCACCAGTGCCCAGGCACAGCTCCAAGGGGAGCGATGCCGATCAACACTCGCTGACAGCCAGCAATGCTGCTGCCATCGGAGACGTCTTTATTGCAGCGAGTGAGAGGAGCAGATGGTCTCTCAGTCAGCATCTCCATAAATGTGAGTGCTTGTGGCTATAAAAGAAAACTGCCATAAAGAGATGTTGCTAAGCTTTCCTCTCAGTGTTATTGCTCAGCTTTCCTCATGAGCCATGGTGACCCTCTTCCAAAGAAAGAGCATAAATCATTGTTCGCTTTCGCCTTTGACTCCTGGATGTGCTGAGGACTATGTAATAAATCACACTGCTCACTTTTAGAGAAAAACCAGCCGCAGCTCTGCCAGCCTCTTGGATCTGTACATCACCAGTGATGGGAGAGCTCCATGGAACTACTGGTGATTGTTCTGACCACCCAGGAACATGCGTTGATAAGCAGTGAGACCAGTGGCGGGTCACTGGTTTATCTGCAGTCTGACTCCTGGGCTCCAGCCATGGCAAGCTGGCAACTTTCTGTTCCGGGCTGAGCACCCTGGCACAGGGAGCCCATGGGCACTGAGCACATCTCCAAGTGAACAGTCAGACCTCGGGCTGCCTGCAGCTCCATGGCTTCAGGCAGAAATTGTTTGCGTGGTCACACAGCGCAGCGTTCGCTGCTGCCACTGCTGTCTGCCTTATTTCCTGCTCTGCGATAAGTGGGATTTAGGACTGTGGAGCTGTCGGGAATGCACGGCTCCCGGGGCAGCCCAGCTCAGCCCCATCCCTCCCAGCAGCTGTTGGATGAGCTCAGGCTCTGAGCAGATAGGGATGTGCCTTCCCCTAATTGCCCAGGGCTTGTCTACACAGGCTTTTTAAGAAAGTTAACATGAAGTAACAATCTAAAGTGGATTAAAGAGCATTAAAACTCTGCATAAAACTCTCATTCAGAATTAAAGTGGCCTTAATTTAGTTTAATTTAGTCCCAAAGACTGCTAAATAAGGCCACCTCAATTGTCCTTAATTAACATAAGTGTTCCCATATAGGCATTTGTAAATGAGGTTTAATTAGCCCATTTTAAGAAGACAGATCTGAGCGAGCTGCCTTTGGTTTCTGTAGGCAGGCAAGCCAGGTCGACGGCCACTTTGCTGACGAGGCTCCCAGCTGAGGCCAACAAGCAGTAGCTTTGCAGTGCTGGCATCCCTTCACCAGGAACTGGCCCCAGGCTAGCTTCCTCCCCAGCAGCAGATTGTAAGATCCTCACATCCCACCTATTTTGACTGCATTAAGTATAAGAGTGGGAGATGAAAGGCTTTGCCAGAGAATGGGCTCTTCCTTTAAAATCTGAGATACGGGAGTGGTAATCCCTAGAAAAATCCCTAGAAAAGTGTGATGTCAGGACTTTACAGGTCTTGATGTGAGCAAGAAATCAGACAGGAGAAGAGTGGCACTTTGCATTGAGCCAGCAAGGAACTGGAAGGAGATGGAGCAGGAGCCCAACCCTGAGTGCTGTTGGCTGCTTTGTTTTTTTTGGGGGGGGCTTTTTTTTTTTGACTTACTGAAAGCACCGATTCCGAAAGATAACCCTTCCGCAGCAGTTCACCCTGATAGCAGGTTTGGTGTGTGACGTGGTCTGGCATCATGCTCCACCGGCCTTCTGCCTCCCCCTCTGCTCACCAGTTCCTTATCAGGAAAGGCCACGTGCCTGTGTGCTCCGCAGAGGGGATTTCCACACTGCTTTCCTGCAGGCGCACATCTCCAGTGACAGGGCTGAGACACAAGCACCAGAAATAGCAGCCAGCAGTGCCGGAGGAGCTGCTCTCTGCCCTTTGACAGAAAGGGGATGATGCAGTGCTCTGCCTTCTGCTCAACCCTCTGCCCTCTCCTCGTTACCACTTTGTGCTGCCGTACCAAAGCCTGCAGCCCTCCAGCTCAGACTCCTGTCCCTCTGGCACCAGCATTACCTGTCCCAGTGCCCCGTTCTGCCTCGCCAACCCAGCAGAAAGAACACTGAAATGATGTCAGATCAATGAGGATCTGACCGTGTGGGGACAGGCTGGCGCACAACTCAGCGTCTTTGCGGTGAGAGACCACTTCCCCAGCACAGCACGGTGCTTGTCAGCGTCAAGACAAGGAAGCAGTGTGCAAGACAGAGTGCACTTCAGCAAAATACTGTGGCTCAGGTCTCATCTGTGTAATGGTATTAGAGTGTCTCTGGCTGAGTTGATGCTATTTGGACTCTTCTGATCACGCCTTCCTTCTCCTAGACATGTTCTCTGTTGTGCAATTCCTTTGGCATTCCCCAGCCCAGGACAAATCACTGCTCAAAAAGTGATGTTTGTGGGTTGCTGCTGTCAGTACCTCCTCCTCTGTGCTGTGGAGCAGAGTGGGTCGGTATCTTTCCAGACCATGTCACTTAAATGATACACAGGTTCTGTCACGTTGCCTGGGAGGGGGGGGGGGAGATGACTCTGTCCATCAGTGATCCAAGCAATGGCTTTGTTCTGGATATATTCATGTCTTCAGAAGCCACAGCCTCCACAAGAGTCTTTGCAATGCCAAACAATTACAGTAAACTTTCTCTTCAAAGCAATTTGCAAATGTGAAAAAAGAAATCAAAAGTAACCACTGACAGTGCTGGGGTGTGGCCAGAGTCTGACCCCTTTTGACTTTTAGGGTGGAGAAGCCAACATCCCCTCTCTGCGTCCTGGCTTCTTTTTCAATAAAAAAGGCAGCATATGATTTCTGCTACTGCTTTGCATGAATCAAAAGATCCAGCTCTATGGATCTTGCGTGGGGTATTTCCTATAAAAGGAACATCTGTGGCCATGCTTTTTAGTGCAATAGAGTCGAGCCTGGAAGCAAAAGTACACAAACAAATGCTAAATTCAAGCTGACTGGAGAAGATTCCAAGGGAAAGAAGAGTTGGGAAAGCACCTACTTAAGTACTGACTAAGGATATTATCTCTGATCAGAATCTAGCCTGTGTGTGTGTGTGTAACTGTTGAGTACACAGTGCGGTTTCAGACATGGCCAGAGACAAGAAAAAATGATTGTTTCAGGGTAACCACAAGGAAGATGAATGCAAATGTATTCCTGTAACTGGGAGAGTTCCCTTGCTCCTAAGTTGGGCTCTGGTACATGGCCTCAGGGAAGCAAATTTGCAACTACCTACATTTAATTGTTTAGAAGTGATTAATCAGAAGTCAGAGTGGAACAATTTTTGCACATTGTGAAATGTTAGCTCAATTCCCGTAGTTACAAATGGTCCATCTAGTGGTTCTAACAAACAGTTGGTATCAGTCCTATTTGCCGCTGGGTGCTCTTATCTCCTTCAGCAGCCTGGTTTGATAAGCTTCTGCCGGCTGAGTCACGGCTACCTGCATCACATCAGGGTCAAAGCAGCAGCGTGGCACGACAAACCCATGCCAGACAGCTCTGTGTGCCTAGTGTGGCATGCAGGCACTTTATGAGATGGCCACCTCCAGCCAGGATGGGCCACTACAGCCAGCACCACTGCTGCCAGCCCTGAGTAACCCTGCAGCACCTGTCCATCAGGTGACTGCAGTATCAACAGTGCTGTGCCCATGCCTCAGCTGCTGGAGGTGCAGCTCATAAAGAACATAAAAACACATGGAGCACCTTTGCTGATAGGCCTGGAGATTGTGGCTGTACAGTTTTGGGCCCCTCATTATGTGAAAGACATTGAGAGCCTGGAGCGCGTCCAGAGATGGGCAACAAAACTGTGACAGGTCTGGAGCACAGGGTTTATGAGGAGTGGCTGAGAGAACTGGGGTGGTTAAATCTGGGGAAGAGGAGGCTCAAGGCCATCTCATCATTCCCTACAATGACCCAAAAGGAGGTTGTGGCGGGGTGGGGTTGGCTTCTGCTCCCAGGTAACAGCGGTAGGATAACAGGTGGTGGCCTCAAGTTGTGCCTGGGGAAAAAAGGTTGGATATTACAAAGCATTTCTTCTCATAAGAGTGGCGATGCATTGGCACAGGCTGCCCAAGGTGTGGTGGGTCACTGTGCTTGGTGTTCCAGAACCACGGGGATGTGGCACTGGGGGGATGTGGCTAGGGTGAGGATGGGTTGGGATTGGACTTGGTGATCTTAGAGGTCTTTTCCAACCCTAGTGATTCTATGATTCACACATTCCTTTTGCTTAAAGCTGGCTACAGCTTTACAACTCATCACTTTGTGCCGTCTATCCTGTTTCTCTCCCTTTCTAGTTTCGGGTTTTCTGGGGACCTGAAGTGTGCTGAAGGGCTGCATGACAGTTCATAAGTCAAAGTATGGTCTTTACTGTGCTGAGTGTCAGCAGGCCTAATGCCGCAGCTCAGGCGGGTGCTCCCTCAGCAAGCACCCAGCACAGGACCTGACACCTGCCTCTAACACCGCAGCTGCACCTCACCCAAACCGGTGGGAGGAAGCAGAAAGAAAGCGAAGGCTGCAGTCGTTCTGAATCACGCCTTTGAGTGGTTTTAACCTCAGAAGAGCAGCGGCAGCTGAGGACAAGCTGGAAAGCCATCTGAAGAACCAGCAGCTCCACGCGTTGCTGAGGTGTGCTCACACAGGGCTCGGTGGGCCTCCCGCACCACGCACAGCCCAGCCTCAGATCACAAAATTGAGAGTAAAGGCGTCCTCCGCCGCAGCAGAGCAGGAAGCAGATGATTGAATTTCCCTAACAAGCGCGCTTGTCAGGGCACATCTGCCTTCCTTGCAACGCGATTTGCATAAAAGCCAGGTGTTTGCAGAAGACGACCCATCTCTACACCCAGCGGGGTTCTTCTGCGAGGAGGCACTCGGCGAGGGGGAGGGGCTGGAAAGACAGCAAAGGGAACCCAAGGGGCCACAGGCGGAGGAGGAGAGGGCGACGGGGGGGGGGGGGGGGCAGGCCGCAGCCGGCCCCACGCGAGGCCGCAGGCCAGGCCCCGCGCTAGGCCGCGCGTTAGGCCCAGCGCTAGGCCCCGCGCTACGCCGCGTTAGGCCGCGTTAGGCCGCAGTAGGCCGCACCGCCTCCCCGCCCCGCCTCAGGGCCGTGGCTGGGCGTGGTACGGGGCGGACCGGGAAGCGGCCGCCGCTCCGCCCTCCCCCGCTCTGCCCTTCCGCGTTGGCGCAGCGCTGCCCCGGTATAAAGCGGGGCCGCCGCCCGGCCCGCATCGGCCCCATGGAGATGCTGCGGTGGCTGCGCGGTGGGAGGCTGGTAAGGGCTGGGCTGGATTCGGAGTGGGGGTCCTGCGCGGGGGGGGGGGGGGGGCTGAAGGCTGGTGTTTGGGAGGGAGAGAGGGGCCCTACTGGCTGTGTCACATTGCCCCTAACGCCGGCATTTTGGCCCGCAGGTCTGGAGTGTGAGCGAAGGCCGAGAGACAGCTGAGGGCAGCCATGAGTGTGGGCAGTTTGTCCTCCCTGCTGGGCTGCCCCGGCTGGCGTGAGGCGTTCCCGGTGTTCAGACAGCAGTTCAGTCGGCTGGAGGAAAGGATGAGCTCCAGAGATCCATGTGAGAGCGGTTACCTCAGCCTGGGCAGGGCTCTAAGCCGTGAGGAGGGTGCTGGGCCTGCTGTGCTGGGCATGGAGCCCGTGGGGAGCCCCACGCAGGAGCCCCCCGACAGCCTCGAGATGCAGCTGAAGGTGGACTTCTTCCGTAAGCTGGGCTACTCCTCTGAGGAGATCTACGTTGTACTCCAGAAGCTTGGCCTGAATGCTGATACCAACACTGTCCTCGGGGAGCTGGTGAAGCATGGCCCGGCTGAGCGAGAGCCCGCAGAGACACCTCAGGAGACCAAGGAGGCTCCTTTGGTCCCTCGAGGAGGAGCTGCCAACAAGACTCCTGCACCTGTGCCACCTCTGGAGGAGAAGGAGGGTGATAACCTGAAGCCCATTGTTATTGATGGAAGCAACGTGGCAATGAGGTGTGTCTGGGGCTTGAGAGTCGGTAGTTTGTGCTTAATGAGACCCTTAAGTGCTCCTGTGAGGTGGTGATTTTTTCTAAGTCTCTAGCTGTGAGGCATGCTGTGATCTAACAGCCTGGGGGCTGAAAAACTCAGGGTTTTTCACAAAGAAACTACAGCTGGATGTTCTGGTGGTGGCTGGTAATTTTTTCCAATGTACATCACCAGTAGTTATTTCTTGAGGGTGACAACCCAAGTGGCTGCTGCTACCTGTGGTCTCTGCCACCGCTTACTGTGGTCAGAATACCTATTCTGACAGTAGCGGATGTGCTTCATGGGGAAACAAAGTTTTGTTCCCTCCTGTAGCTGCTGAGGAGAATAACTGAAGATACATTGTCCTCTTACCTAATAGTTTTATATAAGCTTCTGTAGCACTGAGTTGCTCAATACATAATTATGGGGTTAATTAGAAAAGGCTTTAATATGATCCCGTCTCTGGCATTGGAGGCGACTCTCCAGACTGGGAGTCAGGTATTTTTGGTTGCATTTTTGTGCGTTGTGGAAGATGCTCAAGTTTGGAACGGGGCACTTTACTAAAGAGTGGCCAATTCTGCCACTTCTGACAGCTGTGATAGCAAGGCAGGGCTGCAGCTCGTCTTCAGCATGTTGAATGTTCTGGTGTTTGTAGAGCAGGTTCTATCAGACACTACAGGAAGGCCACTGGAGTTGTCTGACAGTAATTTAGGGTTACAGGGATCCTAATAGTCATGGGCCACTTAGTATCCTTGCACTGGATACTTTTCAGTTCAGTGTCCACACTGATTCTCCTTTCACCTTTGCTTTTGGTCCCCTTACAGTGGGACTTACTTGCCACCACCCCAGCTCTAGATGTTGCATTTTCCTCAGCTGCACACATATGGGTGCCATTAGTTTAATGCACCAGATTTTGAAGCTGGGCTCTGTGGTTAAGAAGCACTTCACTGTTTTAGTTTAATAGGTCTTGTAATGCATGTTTGCGTACACGTGCTTGCTTATTAAAAGAAATGAGTGCACATAGCTGTTGTGTATGTCATTGTAGACTTCTTCCTAAGGTGAAAGTGCTGAATGGAGATTTGTTTGCAGGTGTGGTTTTCACTGAGCCATGGCTGGCAGTTCTAAGAATAGAAGTGAAAAAAGGTGGGGTACAGTTTTCTGTGTGACCAGCTGACAGATCCTCCAAGTCCCCGTGCAGATATGATGCTCTCTGGCCCCACTCTGTTGTCAACAGAATAAAATATTTGACTTTGGAGTCTTCAGGAGAGTACTGTGCTCAGCAGCTGTGTGGTTACTTGAGAACTCCAGAAGCTTGGCCTGAGATGTGGAGCTGATTCGTATGATTCTTGTGGTGAAGTTTACCTTAGTTAAGTAGGTAGGCTTAAACAACAGCATTGGTTGCACTGATTGAATGAGGAACCTCTTACCCATGAGAGTTACCCCATAAAGTGCAGGAGAGATTACAGCAGATGTGACTCAGGCAGACCAGGCAGTAATAATACTAGTGGCAACAGGACAGAGTTTGACATGAGAAACAGTCTGGCTTTTTTTTTTAAGCAATTTGCTAGAAGGGGAATTCCATTCTGAAACTTCCTGTATTGATGGTGTGTGATGTTCCCTGCTGATTCATTTGCAGTGTGTACAGCGGCCTCCCTGAACAGCTCTTGACAAACATATGCAAATCATAGTGGAAATTAGCTTTTACTTCCTTCTAAGGGAATTTTTTCTTGGCTGCTGCCAAATCAGATCAGCCTGGCTAGCTACCTTCTGTAGGCTGTAGGGTGGTAGCAGGGGCTCATACATGAGAAATAAGCAGAGGATGTTAAGCTGTGTTGGTCTATAGTGAAAGCAATCTGATCCTGGCAGAGTTCTAGATATCTTTCCTGTGATTGTTAATGCTAACCTTTCTGTACACTGGGATTCTTAATGAAGATAAGTGTCTCTTTAGGTGCTAGTTCTCTTGTTAAATGTGTAGTTCTTCTGGTACAGCTCTTCAGTTCTCTTAATAGCTTCTGAGAAAGGTGGCTTGCTGGAACTAGAGCACACAGGGTTGGCTGGGTTTGACTTTTCAAGTCCTCTAGAAAACAGAAACTGTTGGATTTGGTTGCTGTAGAGGTGGGTGGTAGGGAAAAAACACTAACCTGATTTGGCTAGGAAGTGGCTTTTTACATATGCAAAACAAATCTGGGTTACATTTAAGAAGCCTGGTGAACTTGCTTTGATATAGTACAGCACATTGTGATGACAGTTGGAAAATAATATTAGATTCGTAATTGCTTTACAAAGAAGCAGCAGTATTTATTCCTACACCTGGGGAATCTTTAATGTTTTTAATCCATTAATAAGATAATAGGCTTATTTCTATCCAAATGCATACAGCTTTTAGTTTTCATTCATTTTAATACTGCTTTTAAGTTGTTTCACGATGGCCTGAGAAGTTTGTTTCAGAGAAGGGGGGAGAAGCTTTAATGCAAGTGTCAGCTAATTAGTACAGGTTAAACACTTAAGCTTGTGACTTGGAGAACTGGGCATGAGCTCAGCCATACTGCAATGTTGTATGAGGTGTTGGGGCATCTGTTACTTTCCCTGTCTTCTTTCCTTTCCTCTCTGGCAATGCATGAAGGTGCTTTAGCCATTTCATATGACCTGTGCTTCAGCTTTGCTTGTACAGGCTTGATTTTTTTTTTTTGGGCTGTCTCACTCCTTGTGCTCTTTAGGGAAAAGTGTTCACCCACTGCCTCTCAAGTCTCCACATCTGGGGGCATCTTCCCTGATTACAGAACACTTACCTGCTGTAAGCCTGTGTACAACCTGCTTGACTCCATGTGCTACAGGAGGCTGTCTTGTACCACACAGTGCTTATATTCATCTTTCTCCTCCTCACTTGTGAGACCCTGTATATGCATTCAGACAATATCTAGCTGTAGTGTTTGCTGTGTTCTATATAACACACTGGGCAGTAAGTGTCTTGGGGTGGTTGTATGTCTGTAATAGACAGGATGTGTTTGATTAAGCATGTGTGTTGTTTTCAGTACTGACCCAGCTGTGCCCTGGAGCTGTGGGCCTGTTTCTAAGGTGCCTTTGACTATAGAGCTTAATACAAATATCCAGAGGCACAGCAACACATCTGTGTCCTGTTCAAGTCTGCACAAGACACTTTGCTTACAAAAGTGAAGATTTACAAACATTTCTCATAGATACCCCTAATTTGTTGTTCAATCTTGTGGCTTGACACCACTTATCTTCAATATAATAAAACATGCATTGGTGTCACTACAAAATGCAAGCTTAGATCTCCAGAATGGCAAATCACGCTGCAACAGAGAGACATTGAAAGTCTGCCAGAACCATAATCAACAGAAAAGCTGTTAACACTGTAAATAGTGGCACTGATAGGACAGAACTGGTAGTTTCCTCATAGAAGTTCTGCAAACTTACTGATATGGCGTAATGAATAATGAAGCAGCTTTTAATATTGGTATGTGGTTTCTGACACTGTTGCTAAGCTTTGTTTCTTAGCTGCCAAGTGCTCTTAGGACACTTATCAACATTTTCCTTAATTGCTGCTATTTCATGCAAATGTGCTATTTGCATAAAACATCAACAACTGATTCTTTGGGCCATAGTATGATGAAGAGGCATCCTGCCTCAGTGCTGATGTCATCGGGGTAAAAGTGCACAAAATGGTGTGTTTTCCCTAGGTTATCAAAGCAGCTTCGTAAGCACATCACTTTGTGGAAGTGCAGTTTGCCCTGGCAGAGCTGCTGGCACATGCTAGCAGAAAAGGACAAAGGAAGTTCAAGATCACATTGTACTGAGGGCTAAAAATAAAGAGCTGAAGCAAAAGGCTCTGCTTCAAAGAAGCAGTTACAGCAGCTCTGTTCTTCCCACTGAGAACTTGGCTGTTTGTTGATGTACTGAGGTGCTAAAAGCAATGGTAAAACTTGGTGCTCCTCCTTGAGATCAGCATGTAATACTGATTCTTACTGCTCCAGCACTAAAGGTTGTTTTAATTGCTGGATCTGTTTGCTTAATCTGTTGCCTCACTGATCTGTATGTCACCTGAATATTGAAATCCTTTATTTTCTTCTTCACTGCAGCCATGGAAATAAAGAGGTGTTCTCCTGCAGAGGTATCCTTCTGGCTGTGCAGTGGTTTTGGGACAGGGGACACAAGGATATTACAGTGTTTGTGCCATCTTGGAGAAAGGAGCAGCCACGACCAGATGTACTTATAACAGGTGTGGAAATATGAAAGCCAAGAGCAGCTTTTCAGGCTTACTGCTTTGTTGCTTAATGAGCTTGCAAAGTTCTGGGTAGTTAGTAATTAACTTATGAATGGAAGATCTGAGTAGTAGGAGATCCAATAAGCTGTGCTGACCAGTGTGATTTAAAGTCATTAAATTCTCCCTTAAGCAAGTTCTTGCCTGGATCAGTTGGAATAATTCAGAGAACAAAGAATGTAATACTACTCTGCTTAACTTGTCTTTCATCATTTGAATTCTCCTTTCAGGGAAACACCTTTATGCTATATTTGACTAACATGTTTGACACTAGAAAGTGCAGAGTTTCTATGTGCTAAAAGTAAAACCTCAATAGGAGTACAGTCAGATTTCTTCAAATAGAAGGAAGTTTGCTCTCAGCTTATGAGGAGCTGAGATTTCTAAGTAAATCTACTTGGAAGAAACTTATGCACATAGAATGTTACTATAAAAGATGCCAGTCTTAAATGCAAATCAGTACCTTGTATGCAAGATGTAGATGGGACAATAGTTTCAATAGCCTCATGTTCCTTAGTGTTCTCAGGTGCCTCACTGGCATGAGGGTGGGAACCCACCTCTGATAAACTCAGAAGGTAGTATGAGGAAAGAGGTGCAGGTTGCAGGGAAATGAGTTTGCATGTATTTTGTTGCTTATAATGTTTCTTCATCTGTGGGAAGACCTTTGGGCTGTGCACATCTGTGCATGTGTGTTGACAGTTGTGTTTGTTCTAGATCAGTACATTCTCCGTGACCTGGAAAAGAAGAAGATTTTGGTCTTCACTCCTTCCAGACGGGTTGGGGGCAAACGTGTTGTCTGCTATGATGATCGATTCATTGTGAAACTGGCACATGAGTCTGATGGCATTGTGGTTTCTAATGACACTTATCGGGACCTGCAGAACGAACGTCCTGAGTGGAAGAAATTCATCGAGGAGCGTCTACTGATGTATTCCTTTGTTAATGACAAGTATGTTCCCAATGTTCCTTTGCTTTAAAAGTGGTCTGTGAGCATGCAGCCTTTTTTTAATGAGGCAAGAGCAAGCGAGACATGAAAAAGGGAAAAGGGTGGTAGAGAATGGAAGAAGACAATCCTGTAGATACCTCTGTAGAAGGAAGAGAGACAGGAAGAACTCCTCCCTGTCTGTAGTAAGGTATGAGGAATTGGAGTCAGTGGCTGCACGTGGTTTGCAGCTAGGAGCTCTGCTTTGGAGGAGTTCTTGGGAAAGCTCTAGGGCTTGATTTCCTCACAATGCTATCATTAGTAGGCCCAGCAGCAAGTACTGCTTTTAGTCAGCAGCACAGCACAAAACCTCTTCTGTGCCTGAAGAGAAGCACTTCTTGCCAATCTGTACCAGGTGATGAGCTGTCTCTGCAGTGAAATGGGAAAGTTTTCTAGGGCTCATAACTTTTTACGCTTGGTAAAATGGGAGACTTCTACAAGAAATGGAACCCTGACCCCAGGAAGTGAGCTGTTCCTGATTAAGATTTCAATTTTATTTTTTTTTAGGTTTATGCCTCCAGATGATCCATTGGGGCGGCATGGCCCCAGCCTGGATAACTTTCTGAGAAAGAAACCTGTGGTGCCAGAGCACAAAAAGCAACAGTGCCCTTATGGTAAGATTTGCCTTCTGAACATCAAAACTTCAGTCCCTATACAAGTGTAAGTCATGCATTTGCTAAAATTCAGCTGTCATTCCTTGCTATCTATGCTTTTTCCTTGCAGGGAAGAAATGTACTTATGGAATTAAGTGTAAATTCTACCACCCTGAAAGGATCAATCAACCCCAGCGCTCATTAGCTGATGAACTCCGTGCCAATGCAAGATTGTCTCCTACCAGAAGTACCAGTGCTGTCAAGGAGGAGAAAAAGGGCAAAAGAGGTTCCCAGGCAGAGCTCTTGTGCTCTGGGCCTACAGAGGGTGATAAAAGCTCTTTGCAGAAGATCTCTGCAGAGAGGAAAAGTTTGACACACAAAACAAAGCCCAGTGATGTTCCGCTTCAGATCAAAGGGTGTGTGTCAGGCAGTGTTCCTGCTAACAGTGGGAGCCACAGGTCCTCTGAAAGGTACCAGCATCCTCATATGGACTCTCTGTCTTACATCTCTCAGGAGCATCTTGACTCAGGCATTGGGTCTCTGGAGAACCAAATGTCTGACATGTGGCCTTACAGATCTACCAGTCACTGTGATCACTCCCATGCTGAGCAGGTGACAGTCTGCTCCTGCGGTAGGCAGAGACCTGTCTACTCTCACTCTCCCAGCTTAGAGCAAAACGGTCTGGTCTCTTACAAGCATGGTTCCCATAAATCTTCTGCCTCTGGTGCTAGCTTCTTGCAGTATAACCCTGAGATACCTCACTCGGGGCCACCTCACTCTTTCTCAGGCTATGGAGTACCTGTCCATCCAGCTAATGCTGGGCAGTACAGTCTCCCCAGTGAATATAATGCCCCTTCTCTTCCTTCACTTCATTCTCGTGAGTACTGGTCTGAGCCCTACCAGATGCCTCCTCCCCAGGTGAGATCCACCAGTGTGCGAGATCCTCACTCAGTGCAGAGAGCCCCAGGGCCAACGTATGGTGATTCCTGCCAGTGGACTGTCTCTGATCAGTTTGCAGAGGAGAGGGCCAATGTTCACGTCAAGCTGTGTGGCATATTCCATCCCCATTTAGTTGATGCTGTGATGAGCCGTTTCCCTCAGCTTTTGGATCCCCAAAAGCTTGCCGCGGAGATATTGACCTACAAATCCCAGAACCCAGGTATATGAAGCAGATGCCAAGGGTAGCCAGTATGCGAAGCTTGTGGGCAGTGTTTGCACTCTGTAGCTGCCATAGATGGCATCTGCCTTTCGAGGGCTCCTCTTTGTTCCCTGTGAGTCCCAGGCTCCAGCTGGAGGCTGGATACCAGATGTGGCATGCTCACATTGATTTCTGGTCTAGTCATGACTGTGTCCCTCTTAAAGATGTGAGAGTAGGTTATGGTCCCTGTCATCCTCAAAGGATGCTGAAGAGAATCTAGGTGCAGGACAGGAGAAAAGGCTGCTGTTTCAGAGCAGATCTTTCCTATGGGATTCACATGGTGAGTTAGGCACACCCTAAATTCCTGCAGTTCAAAACTGTGTATGGCCTTATTCCTCCCATTAGCTCAAGCTTTGTTTTGGCTTGGTATATTAGCAGGCATACAGAGGGAGGATTTTGTAGGGCTTGTGAAACATAAAAACATGTATGTGAAACATACGATCTCTAGTTGTGTGAGGCTCATTTCTGAGGACTGAAATGTGTTGTCGAGGCTGTTCCTGGCTCTTCACTAAGTTACCAATCCAACATGAAGTTAGGTTTAGCTGTCTTAGGTTTGACTTTATTGGTGCACTTGTTTAGTGATACCCCTCCCACTTCAGCTCAGCTTCCTGAGGTGAGGCAATTCTATGATATATACCACAAGTGCTCAGCAAGCTGCTCAGCTCCCGGAAGTGTTGGGGGCTAGGAATATAATTCATCCTGAGAAAGGAAGGAAGACCTGACGCTGCTCCAAAGCTGCAGTGAGCTGTGTGTTTGGCATTTGCTGGAGAAGGCAGTTGTCAGGACGTGGATGGCCGTGCTGTTGAGGTTTCTCTAAAGCATTGTCCTTGCCTGGTATCCTGTCTTTGGCTATCTGTGTAACACTGACAAAGAGGATTTATGATACAGTGCCTTTTGTCTTCAGACAGCAATAGTTTTGAGCTTTCAGTAAAACAGCTGCTGCCAGTACTGTTCCTGAGGACTCCTTAATACTTTTCTCTGTAAAGCTGTTGCTTTGTCTTCCTTCTCACTAATATTTTCCTGTCCCCTTCAGCTTTGTCAGACTGTAACAACATCCAAAAATGTAGAATGAGACTTACTTGGTAAGGCTGTTCCCCTTTCATTCCCTGTTCCTCTAAGAAGTTTTTTTTTTTAATTGTAGATACTGTAATAGATTTTAAATATGCAAAAAACAATTGCTGTAGTAATTGGTTCTGGTCCTGGAATTTCACTGTATTACGGTGCAGGGATGTTTCCTGCACTGCAGGCCAGAAGCAGTTGATTTGTTGATGCACATTGTATCTGTGTTTTGTGTGTTGGGTTTTTTTTAAGTACGTCCATCTCGTGGTTGAACCAAGGCTGTCAAGAGACAGATCATAAAGGGGGGAGTGGAATACAGTGGAAAACTGAGGAATGGTTTTGTCTATTACCCATCTTCCCTCTGTCCAAGGAGTGACCTACCCAAACAGGCACCATGTGCCACAAAAACCACAGGAACACAAACCTGTATACCTGGTTAATGATGATACATTACAAACTAGTAATGTTTCATGTTAGTAAGCAAAATGCTTCTTAATTTTAAGTAACCTGATACTTCACGTATTTGTAAATTACAGGAAAAAAAAATGGTTTTTAATGTTATTGTCCACCAACTTGCTGCTTGATGCTGTTTTTCATTAGTGCTATCCTTGACTCAGCCATTGTGTTACTTGGCGTGGTGTGTTTTGTTTTCCTGGCAGAGTGCTGATATACTCCTGCAGTCAGAAGGCTAACAATTTCTGCTCCAAAGCTGACATGTTACTGAACCTTGTGTATCATTATGCAGTGTATATGGTTATGTACTGAATGGAGGCAGCTGTGTGGAAGCCATGGCGAAGTAAGAACTCGTGTTATATAAATAAATACTGCTGAGTTGAACTTTGGGCTCTGGTGGCTTTTTGGAAGAGATGATCCTGCCTTCCTGGGGTTCCTCTGATGCTCTCAGACCTCTGCATGGAATCTAACACCAGCAGCAGTGGCTGGATGTTGTTAATTGAGCTAAGGTGGTAGGTTTTAAAGTGCTTCAAACTGCTTTAGAGGACAACACATCCAGTTACTGAGGTAAGTGAACCCTCTGTGCAGGAGATGCAGTGGTCATTAAGGTGCCATGAGGCTGCAGTGTGGCGGTGTGAGGCCATCTGACTTGGCAGTGTGACAGCTGTGGTGCTGCTGGGTGTCTCAGGTGATGGGGGTTACACACTCCTAATCATCCTGGGAGAACGTGGGGGTCGTGCAGCAGTTCTGTGGTGGAGTCTGGAAACAAATGCACACGTCGTCCAGTTATGTAGCACAGCTGAGCCAGGTATAAGCATGATAATGTGCAACTGCCACGTCAGGCTTTGCTCTAAAGCTTTGTTAGAGCTCCAAGGAAGTGCCTAAGAGCATGATGTGCCTGTTTCAGTAGATGCATCTTCTACCTGCTGTACTGTAGTGCAACATATTCTTATGTGACTTGGCATGTTTCTTTATCGCCTCTATTAAAGGCTGTGCTCTTAATTTAATACAAGGCAGTGGTTATTTTGAGTTCATAAAAGGCAAGAAAAACAGTTGCTCCTGGTTTTTTTGAAGTGAAGCATTACATGCAAGGTGACTTATCTGCTGCAGAGGACTAAGAGGACTTTGGGGGCTGTTGTGTGAAGCCCAAGGAAACTCATGGTGCACTGTGTGTGGCCAGGACCTTGGTGATGGGAGAACCAAGCGATGTCACCTCTTAAGCTGGTGAGGACTTCTGACTGCTGCAGTGGGATCTGCATCTGCTGTTGTAGTTGTTGATAGTTGGCTGAGTGTGACTTAGGGCACCCAGTGTGCCCAGCTCTGGGCTCTGCTGTTGCTGAGGGGTTGCCAAGACATCCTGTGGCTCACTGCTTCCTGGTGCTCTGCAGGGGAGGGCCTGTCATGACTGCAGTGTCTGCGTTATTTCTTTTCATCTAAATAGGTTAAATCTTCTTGTCAGCTTGCTCAGAAATTAAATGCAGCCAAGGAGGTCACCTGCAGCACCCTGTGGGAAGCTGTCTGTACTTTAATGGGGTGACCCTGCCAGGATGAGGCCGGGGTAGGAAAATCTCCTTTGATGTGAAATAGAGGAGGCTGAGGGGCTGTGCTGTGGCGGTTAGAGGAGAGCCATCTCTTTCTCTTCCCAGCAGTGCTAGAAATAGGTGCAGAGGTAGTTAAACATCATCAAGGCTTTGCTTCCACTGTGCAGTGAAAGGAAGGGGAAGAGCCCTCCTTTGGAAGTCAGTGCAGCAGGATATCTTAACTTTCCCTTTCTTTGGAGTACTGAAGAGAGGAGGAGCACAGTGCTGTGGCAGAGGTTGGGGCAGAGCCTGCTGCATTCTCACCTTACCTCTGTGTGAAGTGCAGCCCGGTCCTGGCGGCTCTGCCTGCTGTGCCCCAGGCTCTCCTTGCTGAATTGCCCTGTGAGCTGCCCGGCTCTCTTCTGCAGAGGGATTTCCAGGATGTGGCTGGCTCAGCTCTAACATTTCAGTACATCTTTTGAGGCAGAAATCTGACCTCAGCCTCCAGCCTGGTGCCATGAGAAAGGGGCTGCACCCTGGTGTGCAGCGCTCCAACCCATGTGGGGCGGGCTGTGCGACGAGGAAGCGTTTCCAGCATGAAGGGTAGAGGGAGAACGCAAGGCAGGAAGCAAGCAGAGATGGCCCAGCTGCAGAGAGCTTGCTGCTGTGAGATGAGAAAGAAGTGTGGGCTGTGGGTGCTGCCTGCAGGTTCCTGCTAATGCTCGCCGTCTGGACGTGGTTCCTTTCAGTGCTCCTTAAGGCCAGGGCTTGCAAGTGACATTTCTTCCTTCAGGGAGTTGCTTCAGGGTGGCACAGACGCTTTCTCCACCCCTGCAGCTCCTCGAGCAAAGTGCCCTGAGAGCAGCAGGGAGCTCAGCCCTGTTGTGGCACAGAGCAGCCAGCTGCATCCCCCAGGGAAGCCGCAGAGCAGGAGCAGGAGGCTGCCCCGTGCTTCCCCTGGCTGCCTCCCCTGGAGGCCTGCATTGCACAAATGTTTTGGAGTGAATTCAGTGCCTGCTGAAGCAATAGGTCAGGAGGATTTGCGTGGCATAGTGGCCCCGGGGAAAGGTTTCTGCAGCCTGGGAGCAGCTCTGGCTCAGCCTGGGGGAAGGAAACAGAGGTAGCTGCGCTGTAGGGCTTCACGCTGGGAACAGCTGGCACAGGGGCACAGAGCAGGCAGGGGAGAGGCCCTGCTGCACCCACACGGGCAGGTGCTGGCCTGGGGTGACCGAGCAGCAGCATGTGTCTGCCCAAAGGCTGCTTAACTTGGATGCTGCTTTTCTTCCTGCCGAAGTTGGCCAGTTTGCAGCTGGGTTTTGCTGCAGCAGTCCCAGGGGTGGGTAGTTCACAGGGCCCCGGTGCTTCTGGCACTTCTAAGAAGTGTGAGGCCGTCCCAGCTCAAGCACGATGCAGGAGCCAGGTCAATGCAGGATGAGTCAAGCTGCTGCTATTTGCATTGCATCAGTTCCCTGCCGGTGTGGGCACTGCATGGGCGCGTCAGGAGGAGCAGTCCCTGCATGCTGTGCCCTGGGCAGCAGGGGCTGCAGTGGGGCACAGTGCGGGGCAGGGCTGGTGGCAGCTGTTGCACAGTGACACAGGGTTAACTGACAGCAGCAAACACGTATGCCTGGTGCTGGCATGGAGCTATGCCTATTGAAGCTGTGGGGCTGGAGGCCAGTTCTGGCCGCAGGACTGACAAGCAGGGTCACACACACGAGCTGACTTTCAGCCACGTGCCAAGGCACAGTTCTGTGCTGATGCTAGGTCCAAACTCCATCTCACAGCAAGCAGCAGCTGGAGAGGAGGCAGAAGAAATGCAGAGTTCTCTCTTGCCCAGGCCTGATAGTTGCATTCCCCTTTATCTGGCACCTGTTGGGAGCTGCTCAGAGCTGGCCATGCCTGGGTCTACCACTGCCAAGCACAGAGGCAGCTGATAGTGGCCTTGAGGAAGGGCTGAGCACGGGGCTGGAGCTGCAGTGAGAGCAGCTGAGGAGGGGCTGGTTTGCATAGGCTGCTCAGAAGGCAGGATTATCTGAAGGGCAGGAAATGCTGCTGCCACAGGCTCCTTTCAGCAGCACGAGCCTATCTGCACATTCACAATAAACACTTCCGTCAATGAATCACGGCTGCAGCACACTTGCACCCAGTGTTCAGCACAGTGCTGGCTGCTGCTGGGTGTTGGGCTGCAGTGAGGGTCTGGGGCAGGGCTGGGCACCAGGAGCCCATCAGCATCACGCTGAATAAATGAGACCTGCAGGAAGCAGCAGTCCTTTATTTCATACCAGCAGAAGTGGGGCTGAAGGCATGCAGCCCCCAGCCCCACTGCTTTGGGGGGGGGGGGGGGGTTGCTGTTGGCTGCTCCGTGCTCATACTGGAGCAAATCCCCACCTTCCATCCTGAGCTGTTCCCCATGATGAGTTCCTCCATCAGGGACCTGTCAGCATTGCGACACGTGTGGGAAGATGCTGATGGAGGGGATGTATTCATCGAAGAAGGAAGTAAACGGGGCAGTGCTTGGGTTTTGCAATCCCTCCGTTGCCACAGCTCCTCCAGCTTATGAAAGGTGATGGTGGGAACTTTCAGTGACCACAATCCTTGTTCCGTGACACTCCCGAAGCATTGCAACAGATGAGGAGGATGCTGGCTGGGTCCCCAGGGAGCACTGCCTTTGCTGTGGACGCAGCAGTGACTTGCCCTGGGGCAGAGCAGGAGGCAGTGTGTGGCCTTGGGTGGTGCTTGGCTCCCAGGTTTCTGTGCTGAGCATGAGGAGGGCAACTTGTAGCACCATGTTCCAGCACAGCACTGACTGCAGTGAGAGTCACAGCCAGGACCCCATCTCCGAGTGCATGGGGAGCTGGCTCACTATGAGCTGCCTCCTGGCAGTTTTGTGTTTTTGGGAAACGGCTGCAGTTCTGCTAAGAGGGCTGGGCAAGGCAGGATTGGGCAGGGCCTGGCTGGCACCAAATGCTATGAGATGAGTCTGATGAGATGGGCACGTGCAGGGATACGGGAACATGAGAGGACTGCACTGTCCCAGCTCTGGGCTGAGCAGCCCTTGGTACCCAGCTCACAGTGGCGCTTACAGCTCCTGCCTGGCACAGGGCCTCAGGTTCCCAGAAGCTGCCTGGGCATGGGATGAGCTGACAGCGCTGCTCCATCCAGTAGAGTCCTTTGGCAGTGTGCAGGGGCTGGGAGCCCCTTCCCCAAACACCAGCTCCTTGCTCCCCTGCTGCAACCCCATGTCCCCAGCTCTACCTGCAGGATCCTCTCCCTCATTCCCATTCAGCTCCTCGCTTTCTCCCAGCAGCTCAAGGCTGTCTCTGCTGTCCCTCTGCAGGAGCTGGAACAGGGTATGAGTTACTGTGTTGGGGGGGGGCAAAGAGAACCCTCCAGAGCTGCTGAGGACGCTGTAGGGGTACCCACCCGCTGCCGCAGCTCTTGCTGCTCCCGCAGCAGCTCCAAGAACCGACTGCTCCACAGCAGTTTCTCAGCCCCCAGCTCGGTGCAGAGGAAGCGGACATCATCCTCCAGTGCCTCCAACCTCCCCACTGTGGCCTCGTTGGCATCACGCAGCCGCTGCAGCTCCAACACTGCCCAGGCATCACCACTCTGCTCCACCTGAGCTGGCACCAGGGCCTCACCTGCCCCTCAGCACCCACCTGTCTGCTCAGGCTCCAGCAGGGCAGCAGCGGTCCCGTCCTCCTCTTCCTCGCCCCCTTCACTGTCATGGTCCACCCCCAGCAGCTGGAAGGCACCGTGGACTGAATCCCATTGTGTGGTGCCCATAGGGACCCTTCTGCCACCCGGCACTGCGTCACCATGAGTCCCCACTGCTGGAGAGCCCCTGAGGGCACTGGGGTGTTTGTATGGCGGTGGGGGGGCTTTACCTCTTCAGCAAACTGGAAGGCGATGTCCCAGCAGCTTGTGTAGCAGATCAGAAGATACTGAGGGAGAGCACAGTGCAGTCAGTCTCACTGAGGACGACAGGATCTGGAGGGAGGAGCAAAGACCCCACATCCCCAGGGCTCTTCACAACCACACAACCACCACCTCCTGCCCAATGAGCCCGCTTGCAATCCCACAGCCCACAGACGGAGCCCACACATGCATGCAGTCCTATAGTGAGGGACCCCCATAGTACCGACCCACAACAGCCTCCAGATCCACTGCAGCCCCTGCAGAGCTGTCCTGGAAAGGGACAGGAGTTGCCAGCACCCAGAACGCAGGAGCTGCTTCCACCACGGCCTCCCTGGGCTGTGCTGCTTCCTCATGGGGATCCTGCACAGGCAGTGGAATGGAGATGTGCTGCAGGTCCCAGGACAGGCAGTGGCTGCAGGATGCACCCAGCCGTGCCAACAGGAGGGCGAGCAGCTGGGGCCCTCCTCCCCCGTTGCTGTGCCCACCTACCTGGCGGTGCAGCCCAGCTCAACCCGGGCAGGAGGTGCAGGGAGAGCTGCTGGACAAGGCTGTGGAGGCTGCTGCTCCTCCTGCCTGCTGCTGTGCCTTCAGCCCCTTGCTCAGGATTGCTAAATGCCTGCCTAATCCTCTTGCTGAGGAGGCTGTGCCAGGGATTAGTGCTGGTTCTGTTCTACCTTCAGTCACCACAAGGACAGTGGCTGCTGGGCCACCACCCCTCTTTGCTTAGGATTCATCTTCTGCAAGCAAAGGACTTGAGGTTTATTGTAACTGTATTTGGCTTTCATTGGCATTGAGGTAAAAGCCTGGGCAGGCAGGTGCGAGGTCAGCTGTGCCGGCCTGGGGAGCTTTACTCCCCCCAGCTGCATAGGAAGAGAAATAAAGGTCTCAGGAAATAAAGGGAAAGGTTCAGGCAATGCCAGCCCGGCCCCAGGCTCTGCCTCACGCCGCTCCTGCAGGTGACAGTGCTGCCGTGCTCAAACTGAGCAGCTCCCATTACAACAACAGCACCTCGAGGAAGCTGATGCTGCAGCGCTGTCACTGCTGACGGCTCTCGCTCTGGGACGTGCAGCTCTGCTCCCTCTGCTGGAGCAGACCCCAGTGGACACCGTGGTTTCTCAGTCTGAAAGCTGCAGCAGGACGGACGGTGCACCCTGACCAACAAAGCATTTACCGTTGTGCTCTGCCCTGCTCGGCCTGCTGGCTTCCCATGGCTGCCGTGATGGGCAGCCGTCTCCTCAATCAGAACAGACTGAGTCTGTTTGTCCCCTTCCCTCGGGGCCAAACACCACTGGGAAAGGCTGCAGCACCCCCAGTCCATATTGCAGGGATGCAGAGCTGACGGACACCTTGCCATAAAACCTCTGGCACGTGTAGGTCTGTGTGTGACATGAGCCCTTCTGCTGTTTCTCTGCAGGGAGATGTTCTGGCCCAAAAGGTCCAACGCGTCCTTGAGGTCAGAGGTGCAGCACGGACCCCTGGAGGTCAGGACTTTACTAACCTTGCTTTGGAACAGCAGCACCAGGGAAAAAGAGCACCAGAGAAAAGCAGCTTTTGTACCAAGGTCAAGTGGTCAGAAACCATCAGCTAAGTCGTCCTTTTTCCACAGCTACAGCAAAGCAGGACAAAGTTAGGACATTATGCTATTTCCTACATCTTCTATTCCTCTTTTACCTCTTAAGAGGAATAACTTTAAACACAAAAAAGTAGGGCAGCTTTGCTGCTCTCCCATTAAGCCACTCTGTCCCAGCAGCTCCCTGTGGCCGAGCAGCAGCAGCAGCAGCACTCACTGCTGTGGGTAAGGCAGGAGCCACCAGGAGCAAACACAGAGCTGCCCCCATTCCGTAACAAGAAAACAAGGGGGAACTGTGCTCCTCTATGTTCACCTTCACCTGCAGGTCCTGTGTGGTCGAGCTGCACAGGGGAAATGGTCACAGAGAGCTGTAACACAGGACCCCAGGAAAGCAGAAGTGCAGCAGAGCAGAATTCAGGCTCTGCTGTTACAAATACATGGAAGGCTGTAAGGCGAGCGCTACCACTTTTTACAAGGCACTCTCTCCCTCCGAACTGTTTAAGCAAACAAAAGCATTACAGCACAGGTAAGTGGTGATACACCACCTTGAGAAAGGCACAGCTTATTTCAACACTGCTATCTTTGACTCGGCCGCGGTGAAAAGCACCAAACATTCATCCCTCTGTGCACTCTCCCAGTGGCAATCCAAACTGCTCATCCCTTATCTGCAGGCACGCCGCCAGCAGCGCTGAGGACTGCCTGCCATCCGAGCCCTACCTTGATGCAGGATTAGTTGAACATGGCTGGAGATTAATGCCTGGCAATCCTTTCAAGCACTCCGCGTTACGTCTACCGCAGGCAAGCAAGCACAAATGATTCCTCCAAAGGGTCACGGGACGAAAGCAGCTGCTATGTGAAAGTGGAAGAACTGCAGAAAGCTGATGGAGAATAAAAAGCACCAGGAGTCAATGTTTTGACTGAACAGAACACGGGAAGAGAGACGAACGTAACTTTTATTGTTTATGTACAAATGAGGGAAGTTTGTATTAAAAAGAGAATCTACCCAATGTCAAAGATAGCAGAGAGCAAGATGGCTCTGAGCTCCAGCCTGCTCTGCATCTAAAAGCACTGTGCCAGCTTCAGGGGATGGCATTTAAAAGAACAGTCAGAGAAATTGGATAGCCACTTTGTTCTCTGCTTACCTACAAAGCAAACTGAGCTGTTCCACAAAACGAAGAACCTCCCTCTCGACAGGCATTAAAACAAACAAACCAAAAGCCCATTTGTTAATGATGCACTTCGGTTTAAAACCAAATCCAAAACAACAATGAAACAAACAAAACCACAAAGCTACGCCTCAGTAACAAAAGTAACCTAAAAGTCTTACAGCGTGGATGGGACACAGTGAATCACAGCCCTGTTCCAGCAGAAAAGGAAATGCCTCCCCACGGTCTGCAGTGGCAGCAGTAACATCAGCCAAGTGAAGGAAGCTCCTGACTGAGCAGGAAGCACAGCACAGCCAGGAATTGAGGACTACTACTACTACTACACCTTCATCTCCTGCAAGTCAGGTTATCTAAAAATGATGCAAAGACACGTCCGAGACTTTCTCCCCTTGGAGTGGCTTAGAGTGGATCGCTCCCTTCTGCACACACGTGGCCAGAGCTGCCACTGTGCTCGTTCAGATGACTGCAGTTATTCTTGGTGGGGGTTCATGTAGGACCGGATCCCAGAATCTTCAGCACTGATGTGTCTAGTAGTCCTGCAGAGACAGAAGATGAGCACATTAAGACCTTTCTACTTCCACCTCTGCTGGCAGACTTGGGATTCCTTGCCTTCTCTCATTCTACACGCCATTAGCTGAAGGCAAAAGAGAAAAGAGATTCGTTTGCAGCCCAAATCAGGGGCTTTTATCGGTGCACTCCGTGACAGAACAGAAAATGCAAACCAGCTTTTTTGTTCATAACAAGTGCACACGGCTTAAGTGCAGCCTTGCTCCGTAATGAGCCCACCTGGGCTTACTCACTATTAAATCTGGAAGACAATGCTTACACTTCATCCCTACGCATTCCCCAAGCACAAAAACAACATCTTATATCACGGCAGAGGAGGCTTTCCAGGATGAGCAACAAAAACAATGACAGAGCACTGATACTTACAGCTCTCGGCTTTTTGTTTAACTTGAGATCAATCCTGTGGTTGGAAAGATAAGAGAAACGTCCATTTCAATACATGACACAAACAGTAGGTTGCAAAGAACCAGCTACCGAATATGGCACAGGCTACAACAAAGGCTATTCGGTTAATTCAATCCACGTTCTCAATTGGGCTGAGCCAAATCACTGTCCCAACATTACTGGACAAGAGAACAGCGAAGAGAAGGAGAGTGGATTCTTTATTCTTTGCCACAATGCATATTCCGTTCCATTCAGAAAAAAGAGTTAATAAAAATCACAGGGAAGTTATGCAGCATGAAGAAACACGGTTACGTAGGCATGCTCTACGTTAATTGGTTAGAGGTGTAACTATGCCATAGGTAATTATTCAGACATAGCGGTAAGGTTTATTTACTAGGAACAGAGAGAGGAGTTTGAGATGGCAGGGATTACAGGAGACAAACGGTACGGAGTTGGTTATGTAGGTCCAGAAGGAAACAGCCAAATCTACACTGATCTCCTTCAGAAGCAAAGCCAGAAGAATCAGTTTTTAAACTACGTATTTAAGTTAAAGAGTTGATCTATTTCAAAAACGGGACAGAGAGGTAAAGGAGAGTGAAGTTAATTTAATTTTGCCGAAGTTATTAAATAAAATGTTACCTCCATCACGCTTTTCTGTTTTTTAAAAAAACTTCCCAGCCTAACCTAATATACATACCTACAATTAAACAGATAAACTATGGGTTAGAAAGGTCTCAAAAGGCACATTGGTGTCTACACACTAACAACACAGCACAAGTACTAATTCAAGTCAAACTTACTCAAAGTCATAATCAAACATGCCAGACGGGCTGAGGGGCAGCATTTGAAAGGAAGAAAGCAATAGAAATTAATACACTAAGGAATTAAATCAATTAGTCGATTAGCCACCCTAGCGAGAATACTCAAAATAAGTAAGTAAGTAAATAAAAGCCAGTGTTCAAACGCCATAAAGTTCTGAAAGGTAACTTTAAGGTCTTTAACCAGAACGGGGCACAAAAAAAAGCTCTGCAGATCAGACAGAGCCCCGCTCCCAGGTGGACCTCGGGGACGGGAGGTGTTAGGAGCGGTGTTAGCAGGGAACGCTGTGTGCTGAGGGCTCACAGGGCTCACAGGCAGATCAAAAAGCGGATTTGCTCACCAAAGCCAACGGGGGGTCAGAAAGCAGTGGCTTTGGCTAGATTATTAAGCAAAGCAAGGCTCGTTCAGGCAGAGGTGGACACAACCACGAAGCTGCGTGGCCACATATGGACCCGCTGCTCCCCAAATGCGCACAGCACACCCCCCTACACCCGCAGCCCTCTGGGCGCTCTGAAGGTAACGGTGCCATGCTGAGCCCAACCAAGCTTGCTGCGCTCCCACCCCAGCTCTCAGCGCTCCCGCTGCCGGCACTGCACCCTGCCCCAGCGCTCACTGTTCTGCTTGGCGCTTGCCAGCACTGGATCTCTAAGAGGAAGGAGGACTGGTTTCTCCTGAAACACTTTTTAGCCATGAGAATTGCTAAATGCACAGAAAATCGTCTGAGGAAAACACGGCCACGTGATCTCCTGCCTCAATTGTTAGAAATTAAACCAGCTATTCACACAAGCTCTGCTCAATCTGAGTCCAACTCTCCTCACTGCCACTGGTGGCACAAGAGAGAGAAACACTGGAGCTACGTGGAGTCAGTGCACCTTCAGAGCATCCATTCCCAGCACCTCCCAGTCCTTCAGGAACAGGTGAGCAGAATCAAATGTATGCTGGTAATGAAAGAGCTTGTGAATGAGCTGTGCCATTGGAAAGACTGGGACTGGCTTTTGTGTGGTTCAAACCTGCATATACTTCAGCATCACTTGGGCTCTTCTGCTGAAATTCTGGGGACGGTCGTTAGCAGCAATCACAACTTCTAACAGTTTGCATTACAGACAAATGTAATTACTTTCCACTACCTGGCATTACAGAATAACTGCAAAATCCTTTCCGTACTTCAGATGCATCTCTTAGGATGATAAGAATTGCCATACCAGATCAGACCAGGGCTCCTCATGTCCAATATTCTGTCTCCACCAGTAGCCCGTACCAGCTGCTTCACAGGAAGGAACACAGAAGAAAGCCCAAAGCAACACAAGCTTTCAGTAGGGCAGTTTCTTTCTAACTCTCGTCACTACAGTGTGGGTTATGTAACGGAGCAAAAGAGTTTATATTATTTATGGCATTTGCACCGGACCCCGGTGTACTGCAGCACATCGCTCTGTGCTCCATGCAAGCGTCCTGCAGCGCTCTGTGATCTGCTTCAAACAGCAGTGTGTTCTCATGCTGTACTTCAGCTGTACAGATTGTTTCTCTGAGGTGCCTTACAGATGTACTCTGCTACTTCTGGCCTTCCTCCCAACTGAAAAACACTTCTGAACTGCTTCTGGATCCCAGCTCAGGAGGAACCAAAAAGGACATCCAATACTTTGGGATGTGTGCCTGATTAAGGCTGCTGCGGGAAGAAAATCCTGACCTAACAATTAAAACTGCTAATGATGGAAAACCTAACTAATAAGCAGTAGTAGTTAATTAGTTTTCAGGCACTGCACCTACCTCGGTGGCTCTCAGACCGACCTTTTCCCAGCAGTCTCCGTGAGATCTTTCACTATTATTTAAACCATCTGCAATTGTATGGGAAGGCTCCTCAAAGAGGAATGTCCAGCCGTGCCCAAAGGCAGCCAGCTCAGCAGCAATAACCCACTGTGCAGGTTACACTGAGGGAAAGGAGCACAGGAATTCGATGATTCCCAGTTCCTGAGCTGTCAGCCCACTGTGCTGCATCCTGCCTCGAAGGCACGCCTTAAGGGGTAGAAGTGGTCGCCTAAATTCGATCCTAAAAAGTTCAGGAAAGCTGTTTCATGTGAACTTCAGGTGGGTTTGATAACAAAAACTAGAGGTTTGTGTGAGAAAGTAACTGGTAATGCTGAAATCAAAGGACTCTGGGACATGACAACAGAAAAGGTTTGGAGTAGGAAATGTAGTAAAGATACTGAGAGTCAGCAGCCCCCAAAACACTCTAAGTTGTTTTCCATCCTCCTTCTCCAGAGAAAGCAGTGACATTCCTATCTTCCTTGGCTCTGTAGAAACCAAGGGACATTCACACGAAACCAGCACTGTAATCTTCCTCTACTGCGGGGAAGACAGCTTTATTCTGCTTGAAAGAGAAAAGAACCAACAAGGCCTGGTCAAAAACATCACTGTGCCTGAGCTGTGAGTACCCTGTGCTGACTGCCTGTTGAGCTGCCTCAGCACGCTTCCCCTCCCCGACACAGTGAGCGCAGCAGGAGCACGGGCTGCACACAACTTCAAAGCAAGTGACAGAACCCAACGACCTGAACAGTTTGCTATGCACACAACTTACTAGCTCCCTTCACGTAATTAAGTCCGTTCAGCAAGAGCTAACCATTCCCAGTGCACTACTAGAAGGCTGCTGGTGCCACTGACCTGTGCCGATTTTTGTTCTTCCTTTTTTTGTGGCTGCTGTGGTGGCTCCCAGAAGTGGAGGAAGCGGCTTTTTGGGGTTTCACCCCCTGCACAGATCCATCCAGCTCCTCTGCATCCTCCTGGCTGGGTTCGTTCTCCTGATTGTGGAAGTCTGGGGAAGTGTCACTTTCCGTCCCACTGCCCGGCTCACCTGGAATGGGACGAGAAGCAGAAGAGCCCAGTGGTTACGTCCCCACAGTTCACATCTCAGGCTGCCCTGCAAAGCGTCAGGGAGAAGAACTATAAAAACTGAAGTTTCTGGTGCCGAGAACTGGAAATGCAGCACCTGATCAGCACATGGCAGACCCACAGTTACAGAACCATAGAATCACCAAGGCTGGAAAAGACCCACAGCATCACCCAGCCCAACCATCCACCTACCACCGACGGCTCTCACTAAACCACATCCCTCAACACAATGTCCAAACATTCCTTGAACACCTCCAGGGTCGGTGACTCCACCACCTCCCTGGGCAGCCCATCCCAGTGCCTGACCACTCTTTTGGTGACAGCAGAAGGAAAGGTCTAAGAGCTGAGCGCCCACAACTGAAAGCAGCCTCCCGAAGCGGAGCTCTCATCTTCCCCCATAGCCAGGTGCAACTGATGGGGAGACACAGGCACCGAAATGCATCACTTCAGCCCTGGTTTCTGCATTCAGAGCAGAGAGCCCAGCGAAGCGAAGATGGGGCCGAGCTGTGAGGAGATATTTAATTCTTCCCAATTCTGCCAAGGGAGGGAGAAAGGAAAAGGTGACTCACGTTTCTCAATGAGCTGATCCTGAACTCCAGCTAACGCACTGACAGCCTGGAAAGATGAAACGGGCGTTAAGGACAGCAGGGACGCTGCTTAAGTGATGTCTATGGAACTCAGCCCCGGGGGGTGTCACAGGATCGCAGAATGGTTGAAAAGGAGCACAGTGAGCAGGGGGTCGGAAGCCGTCGATATGTGCAGGGTCACCGGGGTGTGGGGGCGTCCCCACATCACTCACCGCAGCAGAAGTGACCGAGGATTTGCTGAAGAGCCTCTCAGCCTCCTTAAACTTGCGATTCCTGCGGTCGTTTTTGCTGTTGGAGTTCCTGCAAAGGAGAGAGGAGGGATGGATGGAGGGGGACCGGGGTTGGGGGGGGGGATGCTGGGCAAGAAAAAGAAGGAAAAAGGCGGGGTAAGGAGGGGGGGGCGGTCCGTACTTCTGGTTGGTGAGGTACCGGTCCCATCCGCGGATGATGTTGCCGTACATCTGCGTGTCCTCCAGGTAGCTGCCTTCGAACGCGTAGATCTGCCGCTCCAGGTTGGCCAGCGTCTCCTGCCGGGCAAAGCGCTGAGCGCTGAGCGGAGCGGGCCGGGCCGCAGCGGCCGCAACCGCCGTTCATCGCCCGTTCCGCCGCGACGCTCCCCTTCCCCGCCCCGTGCAAAGACTCACCGCCAGCTCCTGTTTGCGTTTCACCAGCTCGGCCAGCTCCCGCCGGGTATCGGGGATCTGCGGAGCTCCGCCGGCCTTGGCGTGCAGCGCGGCCATGGCGGCGGCGGGCGGCTGGCGCGGAGCGGGCGGGGCGGAGGGGAGGGGAGGGGAGGAGCCGCCCGGGGGCAGCGCTGAGCTCCGCTCCGCCCCGACGGGGTGAGAGGAGGGGAGGCCGGGTTGGGCGGTGGAATGGCCGGGGTTGGAGGGGACCTCAAGGATCACGGGGCTCCAACCCCCTGCCGCACACAGGGCCCCCAACCTCCACATTTAGCAGCAGCCCAGGGCCCCATCCAACCTGGCCTTGAGCACCTCCAGGGATGGACGGGGCATCACAGCCTCTCTGGGCAGCTGTTCCAGCACCTCACCGCTCTCACACCAAACAACTTCCCTCTGACAGCCAGCCTCAATCTGCCCTCCCTCAACTTCAAACCATCTCCCCTCGTCCTGCTGTTCTCTCCCCTTCCCAAGAGCTGCCTCCCCTCCTGTCTGCAGGCTCCCTTCAGGTCCTGCAGGCTGCAATGATTCACCCTGCAGCTTCTTTTCTCCATGCTGAACCAGCCCAGCTCCCTCAGCCTGTCTTCGTAGTGGAGGTGCTCCAGTCCCCTGCTCATCTCTGTGTCTCCTCTGGCCCCCCTCCAACAGCCCCCTGTCTTTTTTGTACTGGAGGCTCCACACCTGGACACAGCACAGCAGATGGGGCCTCACAAGAGCAGAGCAGAGATGGACGATCACCTCCCCGGCCCTGCTGGCCAGCCCTCTTCTGATGGAGCCCAGGATCCCATTTGCTTTCTGTGCTGCAGCAGCTCACTGCTGGCTCACGTTAAGCTGCTCATCCATCAGGACCCCCAGGGCTGCTCTCCAGGACAGCTCCTTCCAGTCTCTATAGATGCCTGAGATTCCTCCAGCCCAAGTGCCAAACCCTGCACTTTGCTGTGTCGAACCTCACTATGTTCACCCAGGCCCCCCTTTCAAGCCTGCTGAGGTCCCTCTGAATGGCACCCCTTCCCTCCACTGTGTCAACCTCAGCACTCAGCTTGGTGTCATCAGCAAACTTGCTGAGGGTGCACTCGATCCGGGGCTGTGCTTGAAGCAGCGCTCAGATGGAGGCTGCACAACAAGGCCAACCCCGGGCCCAAGGCTGAATCCCTCTGCCCACTAGCAGCCCCAAGGCAGGGCTCTCAGTGCTTCCCGCTGCTCCAGAGAACCTGCCCAGCTTCAGAACCTGAATAAGGGAAACTCGCACCGAAATGAAGGCAGTAAATGATGAGACCTGAGCTCAGATGCTGCACAGCTCCCAGGCAGAGGGTGATGTGGGGTTGTCACCACCATCAGCAGTCTGTGCTCCCCTGCCAGGCAAATCATCAGCAGTGGTACAGCAAAACAAGTGTGGTTGTGCTGCTACACCACCCCAGCGCTCCCCACAGCTGAGGATTGCAGGGGTCACTTTGGTGTTTCGTTCACAGGGACACACAGCCCAAGCTGGAAGGGATGCACTCACAGCGCTGCATCGTGCAGCAGCGAGGCAGCTGCAGCCATACACCACACCAGGTCTCACTGTGTCCCTGTATTAATTAATTAAAGAAGGAAAAAAAGGGACACTAGAAAAACATTACAACTAAAAGCAAATAGGGCTAAGTTTACAAATTCTTTATTTAAAAACCTCTAGAGAGCGCATATATAAAGGAGATCCTTCTAGTCCAGATCCATTCTGCTTACTATTTGAAAACCTACATCAGCACCCCGTATTTACACCATAAATGTTCCAGTGTGTATACAGTATGCCACCTTTGTATACACAGTGTATGTACACAGCATGTATGAACAGTGTGTGTGGCCACAGAACAAACATCCAGGCTAAGCAGTCAACAGTGTAGAAAGTCTTACGTTTCTTTTATCAACAATAGGAAGAAGACATCCACAAATAGGCAAGATGCATTTTCTTTCAGGAAGTGGTATTGTTTTTTTTTCCTCTTCCTGAAGCGCTGTTTTCTTTTCCAGTGGGGGGGAGAATGTTATAAACTAATGATAGTTTAATATTTTTTTTTTTAATATAAAGAAAACTTAAATAGTGCAAACCAGTAAAAACATGCCACCACATAACAAGTACAATTACAAACAAAAACATTAAGTTACTCATGGAGCTGACAGAAACAAAGGCCCAAGCTTTAGGAGAAGAAACTCAACATCCAGTAACAGTTGCAGCATTCTCTGCTGCAATGCATACTGGACGTGCACTGATGTAGACCTCAGCCCTCCCAAACCATATTATTGCAGCCTAACACCCCAGGAAGCAGTTCCTTTTATTCTGACTTACCTTGGAACAGCACATCCTGGTGAAATGCCCATTGCTCAGAGTGCTCACAGTGCAAACCAACTACCCAGGACACACAAATACCTGGGGGGCTTTGCAATATTTCTCTTTAGGTAAATTCTCCCGTCTAGAACTCCAAAATGGCCAAGGAATTTGGCAAACCCTACCAAACAAGACATGTTACAAAAAATGCATCAGATTACATTTTAACTAAGATCTCAGTTCAGTAGCATTTTCAAAGGGTTATGACAAAACAGTCAACAAAAATAGTTTTAAATACGCTTGCGGCGCCCTACATTATTTTTTCTAGAAGAAGGAAGTCTTTGAACTTGAACATTTGCTGAATGTTACCAGCATCAGAACATTCACATCCAGGTGCCCTTTTTGCTTGTCAGCGTGGGAAAAATAAGTTGGATTTCCTGATATGCAGACCTATCAGAGACAAATATTCAGTGGAGTCCCCCAAAATAAACCATGAGAACCATTCAGCAACAGAAGAAGGACTTTAAGGCAGTAAGAAGCATCAGTGCTCTGATGCTCCAACGTTTACATCCCAATGCATGTTTTATTGAAAAAGATTTCTCTCCCCTGCTCCCCACCCCCAATTTCCTTCTCATCTGTTAACTGTCAGACTCTTCCTCCTTCTCCTCCTCTTCGTCATCGTCCTTTGCGTTGGCCTCAGATTTATCTGAAGATTCATGGAGAAGAACATACTCCCTGCTGCTGAATCCAAATTTCAGTACATCCTTTTCTTTCAGTTCGTAGTAACGCTGAGGCTCAATCCTCTGGTTGTTTAGAAAAGTACCATTGCCAGAGCCAAGATCAATTATATACGGCTTTACTCTGCGGCCAACTGTGCCGTCGGCACGAGTGTGCTCCACAAGCCTGGCAAAACAAAAAAACCACATCATTCTGATCACAACACATAGATTTTTCAACACATCAGCCCCACTGTAGAGAATACTTCACCATACTTCAAAGATCTGAGCAAGTGTAAGGAGAGTAATGAGAGACGGGACACGGAAAGTCTCAGATTCTGACAGACTGCTTCACCCTTAAAACTTATTATGACATAACACAGTAATTCCTGAAAGGGAACAGATGGCTGCTCCTTAAGAGAGCAGCTCTGCCTCCAGAAGCACGCAACCCCTGCTGTTTCCAAAGGAGATCATCAGTCTCTGTTGTGAAAGACCAAATGAAAAGCTCTCCTTCAAATGTTTTTTTTACTGCCAATTCCACCTGCTAATTACTCCAATTCAAATATACACACAATTCTGCATTTAATCCTACTGTCTTACTAAAGACTATTTGTCTTACTAAAAGGCTGCTTATGGTTAAACGAAAGGAATTATAGATATTTTTTGATTATTGCCATGCTAATATGTGACAGTCGTACCCCAATTCCATCCGTCTAAAAAACTCTGAGCAAACATGCACTTCCTAATCTGTGTGCAAATCCTGTTTGATTTTTTTTGCACACAAGGGACCAAATCACCCCAATCTATCAGATGGATACAGAGCAATACTGACCGGTACTGGAACACAGCGTGCTGCTTGGAGCAGGAGGGATGGTCGATGGGAATATCTGCTATCCTGCGGTGCCTGCCCAGGAGATAAGCACTCTGCCTGTGAATGTACATGACTGGCAGGAACTCATCATTTTTGAAAGGATAGAGACGCCATCGTTTCTTTGGAATCCGAGCTTCTGGGGGCTCACTGTACTTGATCACAACGCCTCGGAAAGTGTTGGTATCCTCCAGAAGGGCACCAGACAGTTCAAAGCTCGGTTTTTCTTTGTTGACAGCTTTATCTTTTGGTTTATTATCAGATTGCCTGTGTTCTGGATTCTGGTCAAGACCGCTCCCTTCATTATTCTGTCGATGCTCTCGCCTTTTCTCATTATAGAACTCCCTCTCTGCTTGCTGCTCACGGATGTTCTGAACATCTCTCTCTCGCTCGTGGCCTCGACCTCCAGGCCTTTCACTTGGATTTTTCCTCCTGTCTGAGTGATCTCTGTGCCTGTCTCTCTCACCGCTTCTGTCTCTCCTGTGTTCCTGCTCTGATGTGTGTCTCTGCTTTCGCTCCTCGTTTCCTCTACGCGGATGATCATCTCGTTCCTGAGAAGAAAAATAGAAAACTTATAGCAATGGAGCTAGAGTAAAAACAAAAGAACAGCTAATTCAGTTTCAACAGAAATCACATATCGATACATGAAAAACACAGACTGGAATACGTGACACGTATATCTAAAGTTATTTCCTTGCAAACTGAATTCCCACAACTTGGGCTGAATAATGCAAGACTGAGGGAGAGTAACACATCACCTACATCAGGAAAAAGGAAGCCTTCAGGGTCAGCCTGCAGAAGCGACAGAGTTCCAGTAAAAGGTACAAATGCTCAGTTCTTTACAGCACAACACGAAGCAGGGAGCAATAAGATATCACACTACAAGTCTCTCTTCCTAAAGAGGAGTTCTACGAGGATCAGGGGGCTTCCAGGCCGGAAGCAGGCTCCGTGCCTCCACAGACATCTCAGGGCCGCAGCAGGACGCAGCCCGGGCCCCGCCGCCACTCTGTGCGCAGAGCCGAGCGGCGGGCAGCTCACAGAGCCGGGCCTCGCCGCTCCCAACGCCATTTACCTGCTTTACCCTCACAGCTCCGTGATGCGGGCTCCGGCTCCGCCTGCCGCGCGGAGATTTGCTCCTCCGGCCGGATTTGCTCCTCCTTTTGGGCGACCTTTAAGACAAGGGCAGGAAGGGTGAGCGAGGCCTGCGGGTTGCGGGCCGCGGCGACGGGGCCGCCAGGAGGCCTCTTACCTGCTGCTTCTGCCGCGGCTGCCCCGCCGCTCCTCGGCCGGCGGCGATTGGCTGCCGCGCGCCGAACGGGAACCGGAGCGCCGCGGGCTCCGCTTCTCGGCCTTCACCGCCACCTCCCACCGCCGCCGCTCCCGTCGCCGCTCGGCTGCGGCCTCCATGGTGCCGCGAGCCGCCACGAACGGAAGTACGCGCCGCTTCCGGCTCGCGCGCAGCCACCCGGAAGTACTTCTCCCCGAGCCGCCGCCCAACGCGCCTGCGCAGACACGCCCCCTTCCGCTCCGCGCACGCGCTTTTTGGAAGAAAAACCGCGCGGCGCGGTTGTCATAGCGACGGCCGCCGCCATGATCCCGCCGCCGGACTCGCTGCTGCGCTACAACCCGCCGATGCTCGTCAGCCGCCGCACCGAGAAGCGCTCCCCGGGGGTGAGTGGGGGGGAAGGAGCGGCCCGTGCTGAGCCCGGCCCGCGCCCAGCGCTCTCTGTCCCCTCAGGCCCTCCCGCTGAAGGCCGTCCCGCAGCCCCCCCCGCCGCCGGCTCCCGTCCCGCCGTCCCGTCCTCGCACGGCCGCCGCCGCCGCGTCAGCGAAGGAACCGCAGGAGATCCTGAACGCCATCCTACCGCCCCGGTGAGCCGGCTGGGGGATCCGCCGAGCCGAGCCTCCGGGCCGCCCTGCTGAACCCGCTGCTTTTCTGTGCAGGACGTGGGAGGAGGACAACCGGCTGTGGGTGCAGGAAGTTTCCAGCGCTCCCAGCACCCGGCTGGACGTCGTGCAGCTGCAGGAACAGCTGGATCTGAAGCTGCAACAGCGGCAGGCGAGAGAAACCGGCATCTGCCCCGTGAGAAGGGAGCTGTACTCACAGTGCTTCGGTCAGTGCTCCTGGCATCCACACACCTGCCTTAGAATAACAGCCTGCAATGGGCATTGTACACGTATATAAAAGATTTGAGGGCTTAACGCTGTGTTAGTTATACATAACTGCAGTAGTTAAGTTAAAATCCTTCGCCATTCCTACATCCATGGTATTACTGGCCTTCTGCCTGCAAGAGATGGCTATGTGGTTAAGCAGAGCTCTGCTGGAGTGCTGAAAGCTGCGTAAACCATAACAGGTTTGAAGGGTTTTGCTGTTGTGTGTTCTTACCTGTTCTTGTACCATCCCTCTACTTCACACCTGTGGTTTTGTTAGGCAGCGCTTGATGCTACAGCTGTAATACAATAAACAAAATTATGACTGCCTCCAGTTAAATCGATGCTGCTTTTGTGGTGCAGAGAACAAGTAAAAGAAAGACAACTAGCCCTGGGCATTGTGCACATCCAGCATTTGTAACTCTGTCACTGTACCTTTTCTTTAAAGATGAGCTGATCCGTGAAACCACAATTAACTGTGCAGAGCGAGGACTGCTGCTGCTTCGAGTCAGGGATGAGATCCAAATGACAATTGCTGCTTACCAGACGTTGTATGAGAGCAGCATTGCATTTGGCATGCGGAAGGCACTACAAGCAGAGCAAGGCAAATCTGACATGGAAAAAAGAGTAAGTTGTGGGCTGTTAACCTTGTGCTGTATCACACGAAGAAAGCTATTCTGTGGGTTTATTAGTTTTGTATCAAAATCAATTACTTCTGCTTCCACTGGATGGCAGTAAAGTGTATCCAAATACTTGTCTTAAAGGCTGAACTGCATTTCATAAATGATCTGCTACTATTCCTGTAGCATTTTAAAGACTGTACAACATAGCATTGTTTCACTATAATAGAAAGTTGATTCATAACAAACAAAACATGACAGATCTGTATTATTTTCTGAGATTGAAGAGCTAGAAGAGGAGAAGCGTGAGCTGGAAAGACTGGTGAGTGAAGAGAAAGCAAAATGTGAAGCTATTGAGAAACGTGAGATTGAAAGGCGACAGATAGAGGAAAAGAAACACACTGAAGAGGTGCAGTTCCTGAAGCGAACCAATCAACAACTGAAGGTTAGTAAAGAAATGCAGTTCTAATTAGTGATGGTAAAGTCAAGCATTTCACAATTGAAGATGTAAAAGGAACTAATTTTGTCCTTTCAGTTCAGTAGTAGTTACATTTACGATGTGTCTGTATTACTGAAACACTTTCTTTAAATTCTCAATGAAGTGGGAAGATAGCAGCAGACTTGTAGTACAGTGGGAATGCCATCATGTGTTCCTGGAACTTCCCATTTCTATCCAACATAACAGAACTGTGGAGTACAGCAAAACCTAGGAAGGGTGAGCACAAGTCACTGACATCTCTAGCCTTCAGAAATCTGTTACATCACATTTGAAGAGTAATTACTGTAACGTAGGTAGAAGCATTCTTCCTATTCACTTGTTGCTTGCTAAGACGGTCTCATGGAAAACACTTTTTGTCCCATGGTGATCTTGATTGGATTACTGAAATTGTTTTGTATCTAAAAGGAGTAATTCTGTGTATGCTACTTTAATGAAAACAGAGCTTCTGTCAATTACTTTGCTTTCAGAAGGGGAAAAAAAAAAAGGTAATCATAACCATAAATGTTTTTGGCTAGAGCTGAAATACTTCTTTTACACCAAGCTGCCCTCCTGATCTTCAGTATTGCTCCAGTTTTTCCTTTCTAAACCATTAACATCCTCAGGCCATCTTGAAGCATTTTAGGGCACAAAATACAGTAACTGTTGGAGCAAATATGTGCAAAGCTGAACCCATGTTTCCTCCTTGAAGTATTTTAACAGCTGTGCATATATCACTGTGGTAGTTTATTTTTATGGCAGCTTTAGGAAGAAAGCAATCTGAAAGCCCTGGAAGCCTCACACACTACATGCTTCTTAAGCTCTCTGATCAATCTCTTCACTGGGCGTCAAGTTGTCTCAGGAACTGAAAAACTTGCTGTTCCCAGCTACTTCTGTCCTCGAGTCAGTTTGTGTTCCAAACCCTAGAGAGCCAAATATTTAATTTAGCTAACATAGTCCAGCCTGAAATCAGAGAATTCAGACCACTGTTTCAACAGCTTTTATTTAATTTCCTCCTCAATGCTTTACATTATAAAACGAGTCGTTCATTGTATGGAGCCAAGGCCAGCTCTTTTCTTCTCAGAAAGCAACAAGTGTGTATGCCAAGAATGAAAAGCTAATTTATAAAACATGTAGTGAGGAATGGAGTAGCTAGGGAAAAACCCCTGCTCTGTTCCTCTTGAAGTACCACAGTATCACTCAGCTCCTCTCTTTGAATATCTTACAGACAGTTTATCACCTCTCAGCCACACAGTTTTTATTTTCTAGATTAAATCTAATTTGACTTATTCTCCCATTTGCTTTTCAGGCTCAACTTGAAAGCATCATTGCACCAAATAAGTAAACTTTTTGTTGGCCTCCAGGCAGTGCACAGAAGAGCTGTCAGAGTATAAAGCCTGCAGTTAATGACAAAGATTTGTCTTCATAAAACAATACTGAATTTTCACTTATCGGTAACCGAAAGCACTCTAATTGCATCCTTTCTCCCTTTTTCCTCATTAAGAATTGAAATTTAAAAGCCTCACTAACAACCGTGCCTTCTTCCTGTGCCAGCACAGCATTCAGCTCCTTGATATGCAAACACATCTGGGACTTGCTAGTTGGCAATATGCTAGATGATCTTCAAAGCAATAAACTAAGAAATGCTTTTACATGCAAGCATCTCTAAAATTTTTTACTCTGAAAATGTAAAAAATTCAGAACTAATTTATGAAGTGTCTACACTCACTGTGTCACAATCACTATTAAGTTTTAGGTAGTTCTTAGACAGAAGACAATTAGAGAGTTCTTCCTGAGTATGTGCAAGTTGGTGTTATTTATGTACCAAAATCCTTTTTGGGAACCAGTAGTAGGCACCGAGGCTGAGCCATACCAAAGCTCTCTCTCTGCTTATTGCTAATGAAACAAAGATGTATGATACCATTCCAAACAGCACTTCTCACTGAAAGCAAAGTTTCAGCTGAGATATCTGCATAACTAGCTAGTTATTTACAACAAACAGGCATAGGAAGAATAACTCGCTGTACTCACTGAAACAACTCCATAAAGCTAATTTCCAGAAGAACAAAAGCCGAAGAACATTTCAGGAAGTGTTTTTGCAAATGCAGTGTTTACTGGCCTTAGATGGTGATGTGGAAACACCATGATCCAGTTGCATAAAGAACTTTCAGATGATGAAGAAAAAGAACGAGATGTTACTCCTGGGAACAAGACAGACAAGTCAAACTCGGCTTTGACTGGGAACTACGAGTTTTATATTAAAAAAGCCACCGCATACAAGAGCTGTTTTATGTAAAATTTAATAGGATAAACAGTTATTGCTTATGTTTATATTTTTTGTGCTTTGATCTCTGTGCCTCCGAGCCACTTTTTTTCTTGTTCTTATTCTTATTTTTCACGTTGTGAGTTTCATAATACCGGACTCCAACTTTCTTGGAGCGCTGCTGCCTCTCAGCTCGTCTCCTCTGTAATACACACAAAACTTGTTAGCACGTCCACAGTACCCACTGCCTGAATTTGTCTGCATTCTTTCATTGTTCACTTTCCATTCCACATACTTTACGTGAAATGAATCATTTCCTATAAACCATTACTGATGTGAATATACAAACGTCTATAAAGAATCCACCCACTCAAGCTCTTAAAATATCGCATAAGAGGATACAGTTTAATCTCTACAAAAGTGGAGAAGAATTACAAGAAAACTAATGTGCACAGTCACAGAAACTGCGACCAAACATGCATGAATAGAATTCAGTCTTCCACTGTCAGTCTTCCTCTGACAAGACTAATAGTTTGTATATATTAATACCACCCCCCCCCCCCCCAAAAAAAAAAACAAAAAAAAACAAAAAAGCAAATCCTTGGACAAGATCTGCTTACACATCACTTCAACATGCTACAAATACCAAGTGAGACAGCCTGTTTAGACTCAACATTAATAAGAAATAGGAGCAGCAGCTCTTGCTGTAGACAGAATGGAACAGCCCCTGACTTTTGCCCATCTAGATCCAAGTTTTCCTATCTGTGGGAATTAGATCCCTGCTCTCCTACCAAGAACACTAGGTAAGCAGAACAGTTATCTACAAATGATTCTCCCTTTCAACACTGTCGTTGTTACCTGCTGGTTCCTCTAATGGGTGTATGGCCAGCTGGAACATACTGCTGTCACATGAGACTGCTACTAATGTCAGGTCTCAAACCTCTCAAATGATAATGGGCAATCTATGCAGGAAAAGGCCAGCTCAATTACTCCACTCATCTATTACACAACAAGAGATCACACTTACTTCTTTGGATGTAAGCTTCTTGCAAGGCTGTTTACCCAAACGTTCTTCATCATCCTCCTCTTCTATATTCCTTTTTCTTTTCCTTACTGTGCCATCTGCAAACAGCAAAGATCACGTACTTCAGCATCTTCCACAACAACCATGTGCCCACAGAATTAAGATTAGGGTCACTGTCCCATCCATTTCAGCAAAGCAATCCTTTGGTGGTATTCTAAGAGCTTTTACCAAAACATGCCCTCCCCTTACCAGAAAACCACTTCTGGTAAGCAGATTGCTTCAAGGCTTACATAAGTCTAGAAAAATATCAGTCTTCTCAGTATAGGATTCTCCCACATTATTTTGCCTTTAATCAAACTTGCTTTGGAAACTGAAGACACACTCTCAAAAGTGACCACAGTAAAATCTATACCCTGAAGTAGCTCTGTGCTTTTATAATGTCACAAAATGCTTCCACCCCCTGCTGTGTAATACTATACCATGTGGAACAGATGTTGCTGAGACTGCAAACCGCCCACAGCACCATTCTGCTGAGAGCACAACATTTGTCTTTATCTTCACTCAGTAGTAGAGGGCATGTTTTACTATACAGACTCTATAGTTCTATAGAAAGGCCACAGCAAGGTCATGAAGCAGCCCTTGGGTTCACTAAGCAGAGGTTTAAGTAACAGCTCTGGAAAAAGAAGAACTTGCAGTCAGGAGCTAATGAAAACCTTTAATCCCTATCTTCTCTCTTAATGGATTTCTAAGCACAGATCAGGAACTACTAATTTTGTTTTACCTTTCTCTTCATTTTCTTTGGTCTCCTCAGCCTTCTGCATGGATTTTGCAAACACTTTTTCACTCAGTTGCTTAGGGATTCTACAAAAGATAAAACAGGCAATAAAAGAATGCTGTAACACAAAATGCAGCCATCTCTTAGAAGTGATCATTCTCCAATAGGTCCCAATAGTCTGTCATCAGCAAAGCCACAGACTTTGCATGGAAGAAATATTCCAGTAATCTCATCTCTAGAGTTACTGGACTTGTGCATTGCACAAAGTACAAAATTTAACACTTAAACTTTGACATCTCAGTCCTCACAACCCTGGTGGATTTGCTCTGGTAAAATTGAGCCTGCTATACAAGCTGGGATACTCTTGTGAATGCACAGACTCATATACAGAGAGGACACTGGCCTCTGTATTACTCAAGAAAGGTCAATATCAGTTAAAGATGCAAGGAAGAAATACTGCTACCCACAGGTTTCTAAACCATAGCTGAACAGGCAGCTTTCCAAAAGTGAGAAAACTTTGTTATTACGGCCAAGAGGAATTCTTAGAACATTCTTTCAAAAACAAACTGCTGCACAGCCAAAGCTCAAGCATTTATGGCTGAAATAGAGAAGCCATGGCAATGGGACATAGATGGAGTGAAACTACAACAGAAACTTATCTCTTTCCCACCCTTCCCCAGGAAAATGCTTGAGTCACTAAACAGCTTCAGATACCTTATTGCTGAGAATCTCTTGGCTTTGGCCTTATCCAGAAATTTTTTGCATTTTGCAATCTTATCCTCCAAAGCCTGAAGAACCGCCTTTGAGCTCTCCCTGGCACTCTGTACCGTGGGCTGTGATTCTTCCTCTACTGAATCTTGAGGTTGCTCATTTTCCTCTTCCTCTTCTTCCTTTTCCTCCTCTTCAGGACAATCGCTGTCTGTTTCATCAAAACCTGGCACATCAACAGGAATTAGGTCTTCTTCTGAGAACTGAGGTGCTACATTAATCCTCCCAAAGTTTTGCCGAACGTTTGCCATGAGTTGCCTCATTTCAGTGTCTGTGTTATTCTTCTCTTCTGTTGCCTCCATACTTGATGCAGCAGACTCAGAAATTTCCTTCTCATTATTAGATTGGCTTGATGTCACTGCTTCTTCTAATGCAGATGGCTAGGAGAAAGGGCATAATGGATATATTATCCACTGTCTGTCCAAGCATCTCTTTGGATGAAGCCTAAAATACCTAACAACATGGGAATTACTCACATTTCTACTAGTCAGATGACTGCAAAACAGCTCAGATGTCTCTGTGGAAGAATTCTTTGCTACCTGTTCCTCTCTGTGTAACTACCAAATTTAAATGACTATTATCTGAATCACGTCAGGAAAAGCCCAAGTTACGTGGTGTTCAGGCAAAAGCTCCAGTGATTAACGTTAGCAAAATGGAATAATATGCAAGAAGAAGAACATCCTCACCTCAGAACCTGCTTCTGCATTTGGTGGCTTCACAAAGAATGGAATTCTGCCCCTCTGCCAGTCATTGAGAACCATCTTGCTGACAGTTTGCACATCGGGCTCACCACCCTGAAAGAATTCAGTAACAGTTTCTGTCCTTGTTTGCAGGGCATATCATCATTATATTATCTCTTTGCAACTGAGACATATTTCTCATGTTCACTGCAGAAACAGACCCCCCTGCTCTTCCAACCCATAAATGGAGGATGCTCTCAAACCTTTAGTAGTTTTCCAGTCCTAGAAGCAAGCTTCTCAAGGAAATCTTCTGTATCTTCCCAGAAATCAATCTTGTATGTCTTCCGGATGTACTCTGGTTTGGCTCTTTCCAGCACTGCACTAATGTGGTCTTCAGGGCTCTTAATCTTTTCAACTTGAACCTAAAAATGAATGGTAAAGTATCAACCCTTTGGAAAGTGAACTCACCACACTGAAATAGCAAGAATTCTCCCTTCACACAGCATAAATACATACCACTCCCTTCAGAACAATGTCTGTTTCTGAGTCTCCAGATGGATACACCACCCCTGGGCAGTCAATGAGAAAAATCCGCCTCATCAAAGTAATGTACTGCCACACCTGAAAGATATCAGTGGTCCCCATGTTATCTCCTCTCATGCACAGCTGTTAATTCAGCTTTTAAATGCACAGATTTAATATACAGACGTCACCTTAGAAACTTGGCATTAGCACACACTGAGTCAGGGCAGCTGAGTGCTCAGATCACACAGCACTGCAGAACAGGCAGAGTGGCAGGCATAGAAACTCAGAAATGCTTCTGTGCAGCAGCACTCCAGAACAATGCCTGGCTCATCAGCCACCCCTCAGACTCAGGGTCATGTATAATTTCAGCGACCTGAAAACGTTAATGAGCTAATTTTACATATATTCTGATATATATATTACATATATTCTGATTCTGACCAGGCAATGACATATTTTTAATGTTATTTTTGTAATCTTCAAAGCAGCAGTATCTTCCTACCTTAGTTTCACCTGCAATGGGAGCCACATTGCAGACCTTCTTAGACCGCAACGTGTTGATCACTGAGCTTTTGCCAACATTTGGGTATCCAATAAAACCCACACTGATCTGTTTCTTGTCAGAGTGTAACTGTTAAGAAATGACACATCATTTTAATACCTCATAGAAAATGATGGAATTACGACTGCAGTTTTAGCAGCATCTGGTCTTATATAACAAGGCAAAGGCAGCTCCAATCTGCCAGATTAAAGAAAACTGAGATCAGCTCTTTCCTATCAGGAAAAATGTACAAGGGTAGAATCTGTCTAAAGAAATCCAACCACTGAAAGAGAACATTTGCTACTTCAGAAGGAAGATGTGAACCCAATGTATTTCTTGCTGCTTTAAGCTTACTTGTAAATGCCTTATATTAGAAATCTTTTAGACTGAAAAACAAAGCAAATACAAAGAGCAGTGGGGAACAGCAGACAGCTGTGGTCTGAAGACAGACATTTTCTCATGTCTTTAGTTACCTTCTTGGGAAAAATGAGGATACTTAAAAGGAGAACACCCTAATACAATGTGCATATATGCAGGACATTAACAGGCCTGAAATATATTCCCTTCTTCTATACATTCACATCAGACCTAAGAGTACCAACTGAATACTCTGTCTAAGGGTAGGATTTCCCATTTCCACAGAACGAAGCTTGCCTGCTGACAGAATGGCCAAAAGAAAGTATAATGTACCCCACACACTGAAACAGAAAAACCCCATACTATCCCTACCCCACCTTCCAACTCCAAACCACACAAGGCCCCACCGTTGTTCTGTACCTTTCCAAACTGCCTTAGAAGCTGTATGAAAGCACCTTTGCCAAAAGGGTTTGTGAGGCTGGCGTGAAAAGCAAGTGTTGGGTATTCCTGGGAAAGGACAGCAACCCAGCGCTTCTAAAGAGGAAAACACTGCTCAGTTATGAATGCTGTGCTGCAAAGGTGGTGAAACAACTTGATTATGAGAAGAACACAGCACTTTCACTCCAGTCACATACACAACCATCTATAAAAACTGTAAGAACCTTTGAAGCATTTTATCAAGCCAACAGCTAAAAGCACTGGCTATTGTTTTCATAAAAAGACAATTTCCCCAAACGCCTTCATTGCTAGCTAATTAGTTTAACAATATAAAACAGACCAGCTGTGGTGGATATGGATCTTAAATGCACTAACATTTAGCATTCTCTGGAGACATCAGCTGAACAGTTAAATCCAGACAGAGGAAGTAGGGAATTTGTGGCTGATGACTGTTGCTCAACTGAGCCAAACTTGGACTGATTTAAATGGTAATTGTTACTTTTATAGTGAGCAAGCAGAGAGTTCCCACTGACCCAGTTACATTATGCCCTTAAGAAACTAGAACAAGGACTGGCAACAGGATTAGAGGCTATGAAGGGAACAAAAAACATTCAAGGGACGAGGCTGTGCTTACAGTAGCCCAGGTAGGAACAAGGTCACATTTGTTCAGGACAAAAATGAGATGTTTCCAGTGTTTCTCTTTTTTCAGATAAGATTCCACATGAGGGGAGCGAGTACCCATGGGATCTCTGGCATCAAGAACTTGAACAACAACATCTGATGAGTCTATCACCTGGAGGAAGAAAAAATTAAATATACATATATACACACACATATCACAGAAGGAAATTCATATACATTGCCAAAATATAAGTTGCAGTTTTCTAAATTCTTATCCTTACAGGATAAAACCTTATATCCTTCAGGAACAACTGTTACTTTCCTGTAACTATCTCAGACTCTACTCTCTCTTCCCTACTTCCCTCTTAACTTCCCTACTCCCCTCCAAATTTAGGTTGGACAGCTGTGAAGCAGCTTTTTGTGCACTACAGCTTCTAGGAGCACTTGGGAAGGGAAACACTACAACCAAACAATGAAGTTATTTGCTTTAGCAGACAAAAACAATGTTCATCCATTCCATAAAGGATCAGGACATAAGGAGTATTTGCTGGATCACTATGAAACACACAACCAAGTAGGAACCTGCTGTTTATCCACTAAGCATCTACAGCAGGGAGCTGTCATTTCATGACTTGCTTCAAGCCAAGTGAATTTGTTTCACAGCTATTTCCTGCATTTTTGGCAGAATCCTATTGAAATCTGTTTTGCTCTATCATTCCCAGCATTTCTAGCCCTAAATGAGAAAGTTCCAAGCTACATTCAGAAATTCAGAACGAGAAGTCAAGCAGTTTAACGACTAACGGCCACTGAGAGCAAACAAACTGCACTTACTAAACTGATTCATTCTCAGACTCCATTCCTCTAGCAGAAGTGGTAACTCGTGGAAAACTGAAGGTCAAAGCACTCCAAAGATGACCTTATTAACATGACATGTCCTTAAAGAAACTTAAGGGCATTTAGCTGGTTTATTTGTGGTAAAGCCCCAGAAATGGTTCAGTCTGCCAGCTCATCTTTCAATCATATATTTTAAGGATATTCCACTGGAACAAGAGCTCAAGAATCAAGCTCAGTCAGGCAGAGACTTGAAAATGAATCTCCCCTCTACTCTACAGCTGGTTTTTTTTTCCTGTTCTAGTTGATGGTCTGGTTCAACACCAGTCCAGTGTTAGAAAAGAGTATATGGTTTTACATCAGTCAGTTCAGTTAGGCTGACAGGAAAACAAGCAAGAGAATTATACACTCAAGATGCCCCTTGCACAGACACTTCTGTTCTAAGAAACAATACAGCAAATTCAGCAGACAAAAGCTTCCCTAAGGTGGCAAGATCTATAACTGTACTATTTACAGAGCTTTTCAGAGTAGTGCCACACAAGATTTCCAATGCTGTGCTGCAGCACTGGACTTCATAAAGGCTCAAAGACAGACAAATACCTGCTGCAAATTATAAGTGTTGCTTACCTTGTACAGCTCACCCCAAATTCTTTTTGACTGTCCTTTCTTAAATATTTCCTCTTGTGCTTCATCCCTGGAAGTGGATCACCAGAGACATCAAACAACCACAATAACAGGGCTGTAGTGCTGTCTTCTCTAAAGCCAGTTAGCCATTTACAGAGAAAAGAGGAGATTAGAACCCAGTCCCTTATTTAACCCAATATTTGAGTTCACACATTTTCAGATATGCAACAAGCAATGAATTATCAGTGAAGACAGAAGGGTCCCATGGAAGCAGCAGTTCAGTTAAATATACTGGGACAAAACAGCTTAAAATCCAGCCAAATTCAGCTTATTTCTCAATGCATACTCATCAGTCAGACAGTGGCAGCATTGATAGAGGCACTAGATGCACTATTTTTTTTTTAATGAATAAAGCCGATGTTTAAGAAATGTAAGTAGAGAATAATTTCTCCTTCCTATCTACCTTACACCAGTGTCTTCTGTGACCAGGTCTCTGTCTTTGCCCTGATCATAACATTCTGATGAGGCTTCGGCATTCTCCAGCAGAGACTGCACATCACTTGCAGCAAGGTTTGGCCTTTTCCTCTGTGCTTTGGGGCCAAATGTTGTTTCAAATGTTTCTGTATCAAGAATGTGAACTCTGGAGGTCTACAGAAAGATGGGTTGTTAAAAAAAAAAAAAAAAGGAAAACACACCCACAATTTCTAGTTTTCCATCACCCGTGACACGCAGCCTACAAGACTCAGTGCAATGCAACTCTGTAAGCTCTAACAATGGTTATAGGCACTTTCCTAACAATGTTTGAGTTCTGCAGCTTAATCTTGAGAAGCATAAACATGGATATTTAACAAGCACCAAAACAGGCTGCACTTGCCAAAGAATTATGCTTCAGTTCTTTCTGCATAAATGATGTCAAGAGTAATTAAGGATACAATGATGAAAATTTAGCTGCTATCTTTGATCATTTCTTATTTTTCTAACAAGTGCGTAAATCTCGCCAAATTCACAGATTTTTGTCAGGGATAATTACAGTCAAAACTGTAGAATTTGAAGCCTGTAATGAATGCCAACTTTTCTTGGAACGGCAGGCAATTCAGAGCTGAAAGAAGTAATTTATTTTTGTAACACTTATTTTAGTTTACAGTAACTTTTCCCTTCATTTAAGTAACATTTTTATGACACAAACCTGGCAACTTCCCATGTGAAAAAAGTATCTAGCAATAATCCAAAATAATATTTCAGACATTATGAAAGCAGTCTGGTAATAACTAAAGGTTTACGTGCTTGAAACTCAATTCTCCTTGAAATGAAGGCAGCATGCAGAACATCTGATTCAAGATAAAAAGCACACACTTGAGTTCAGACAGATTCACTGGATGAGAGGGCACACACTAGCAGAATGATGCTTCCTCAAAAAAGGTCTGTTTGTCACATCAACCATTAGAAGCATTAGAAGATAAGGTGGCAAGCTGAGACAGCAGTTTTCAATGCCATATTCTAACCTAGAGTGCTCTGAAGTAGATTTCCTGGAAGAAAACGTGAATTCCATAACAAAGACCTCACAAACCACAGGAAAATAACACACTACTTCTTCATCTTCAGTATCTACAGCATTGTGTCCTCAAAAATATCCCACTCCAAGACATTTGCCGCAATTCTTCCTCCAGTGCTTCTACAAACGTAGCAATTTTCCCACTGATAAATAATATTCATGATACCTCTGTGCACATAACACAGCCTCAACCCAGTGCAGATGAATGATACTCACATGAGGCTTAATCCGATCGTGGAAAAGGGACATTGGTAACTTGCTTTGCTTCATGACCACTCTGTATGGATCTTTCATGACAGTTTCCATTTCTTCTTGAAATTTTTGCAGGGATGATTGCTTGATCACACGAGTATTCCCTGCCCGTGAAAATAAATACTGCATCTACACCATTCCCCATCTTTAGCTGCTTCAGAGAATCAAGAGTACACTATGAAAATATAAATATTTCAACTGGAATAAAAAATACCAGTAGTAAGAAATAGAAGATTTCACTTGAACAATAAATAAGTACATAAATAAAAATCAAGGTTGGCATATACAAACCACCCCCTTTCCATCACTTGAAAGAACTCTTTAAAGTATCCCTAGAACACTTAAGTAAGTTACAACATGCACTCAACAGCAGCGCATGAAAAGCAAATATCCAGTGTATAGATATGTGCAAAGTGGAAGCCAATGAGCTTGCCTATTGTGAGGAGTATTTCACCTTCATTTCCAGGTCTGCCCCACACAGCACAAACCACAATTCTGAACTAAGCACACACTAAAAAAAAAAACAACCCACAACCAATTCCAAGCCTGCTGAATTGAGAGCCTAAAAGCTGAGAAAACTCACCAAACCATTTAATATTTGGTTCCACTCTTGCAACTGTGCCTGGTGCCACTGTTGACTGATACTGCAGAGGTTTAATCACTTTGCCACGTTTGTTTCTAAGTGAAAAAGGAGAATGCACGTAAATACACAATGAAGCCATAGACCTCTGTACCATTTTTATTCACTAAAGCCACCTTTCAATTCCTCAGTGCCAATCCAAGCCTATGCTTGCACAAAGATCATAGAATCCTAGAACAGCCGGGGGGGGGGAAGGACCCAATGCTCACCCAGTTCCAACCCCCTGCTGTATGCAGGGTCACCAACCAGCAGCCCAGGCTGCCCAGAGCCACATCCAGCCTGGCCTCGGATGCCTGCAGGGATGGGGCATCCACAGCCTCCTTGGGCAACCTGTGCCAGTGCCTCACCACCCTCTGGGTGAAAAACTTCTTCCTAATATCCAACCTAAACCTCCCCCATCTCAGTTTAAAACCATTCCCCCCTGTCCTATCACTGTCCACCCTCATAAACAGAAGCACAGCACTGTTAGTTGGATGAGCTATCACACCTGCTGGCACATGCTGCCCTGTGATGATCCTAGGCTGATATTTCTTCTGTTTACTGTGTCAAATCACACAGAAATGTCTCTGAAAACCACCTCACTGAGCCTCTTTGTGTTTTGAACTCTACTTATTTACAACTGATAAAAGTTAGTGTGCAATATACAAACACACAACACATGCTACAGTAGTGTGTGTGGACACCCCAAAACTCTCAATTCTCACTCCAGCTTGACTGAACTCTTCAAGACTGCATACAAATACCTTACTGGGGTTTGAGGCATACTTAAGCATGATTTCCAAACTTGTTACTCTCTTTTCTTTCACATGCTCACATGGAACTTTTGCCATCAGTTCTACCAATCAGCCTATGCTGAACACGAGCCAGAAGAGATGCTTGCACCTTGAGACCTGGATTAAACTTAGTAATTTTTCACAACATGTATCCCCCAGCCATATCTCAAAACAAATCAACTGCTGGCAAAACAGAACTGCTACTTCTAACCAGCAACCTCAGAACTCCCACAGCATCCACACCATGGCAGGGGTGCATATTCACAAGGCAGGAACTGTGCCACAGCTGTAGGTTCCCATGTGGATCTCTCAGTAAGAGCCATACAGATGTCAGGCTCTTCAGACATCCTGAGGTGCACTTTGGTTGGACATGAAAGAATGCTGAGCATTTTGGGATTTGTGACATCCCAATGAGGATCATCAACTCTTTGAAAGGGGAGATAATGGCAGGACAGGGGAAAGGTTTGAAGTTGAGGGAGGGAAGATTGAGGTTGCATGTCAGAGGGAATTTGTTTGCTCTGAGAGCAGTGAGGTGCTGGAACAGCTGCCCAGAGAGGCTGTGGATGCCCGTCCATCCCTGGAGGTGTCCAAGGCCAGGCTGGATGGGCCCCTGGGCTGCTATGAAATGTGGAGGTCAGTGGCCCTGCATGTGGCAGGGGGTTGGAGCTTCATCACTCCTTAAGTTCCTTCCAACCCCAGCCACTCTATGATTCCGTAGGATCACATCAGCAGTTCTGTAACACGCTTTCCAGCCACATTTCCTGACACACACCGATTACAATTTGGGATCAAGTTTCTCAGCTCACACCATTCCACAGATCAGTCCAACAGACAGACGCTGCCACCACACGATGCCCGAGCAGCCGCCCCGTTCTGGGCACGGGACAGGACAGGGGCGCTCCACTACCCAGCACGGGGCACGGCCGCGCTCACCTCCGCTCCTTCTGCCGGTACATGTTGAGGCGGCGGATGGTGGCTCGGTCCCGCATGTTGTTCCCGCCCGCGCCAGCCACGCGATCTGAGGAGAGAAAGCACTGTTGGACCCGACCGGCACAGCCCGGCCCGGCCCGTCACGATGCGATACGACACGCTTAGGATGGCAACGCCGCACGTACCGGGATTGGTGCTGGCGCGGGACGGGTTGATGGTGCTGCGGCCTTTATAGCGTGGCTTCACCATGGTGCCGCCGGGACCGGGCCAAACGGAGACGCCGCTCCACCACACGCGCGGCTTCGAGCCGGAAGCAGCAGCACGCGTACTTCCGGCGTGAGGACAGCGTGATGACGTACTTCCGGCGGCTCCACTTCCGGCCTGCGCAGGCGCCCCCGTGTTGCTATGGCACCGGCTCGGCACCGCCACTCACTTCTGGTTGCCGTAGCAACGCGTGGGCCTCGCCGCCCCAGGGCCTGGCCCTGTCACCGCTACCCATCGTTACCCATCGTTACCCACCTCTCCTCACCGTTACACTCCCGCTGTGAGCCCGGGGCCGCGGCCTCCGGTCGTCCATAATCTTTCCCCTGACTCTTGCTCAGTCCCAGGCTGTCCAGCCTGGACAGTGAGCAGACTGCAGGCGTTTCAAAGGGCTGTAACAACGAGAGTGCTGGCACGGGAGCCCTCATTGTTTTTGAAACATTATTTGTTCACATAAACATAATAAGAATCATTTGGGAGCTTGGCATTGGGACTTATTTCCATTTGCACATGAATGCATGCGGTCAGCAAAGCAGGCTGCTGATGCGGAGATGCTGGGGGCAGAGCTGGGGAGCGAGCTGCAGGCAGCAGGGGGTGCACCGGGGTGTTTACAGGCACAAAGTTGTTTGTCCCGGGCTCCTGACACCGGCTGGTCAAAATCACAAATGACAACGCACTCATTTACATGCACGTAAAGAATTGCAAAAGTCTAAATCAAATTTTAGGCAAATTATAGTCCTGAAGGCTACGTTCAGCCAGATTTCACTAGAAATTGGAAAGACCCACACCTAGGAGGAATTACCCAAGCCCTGCTGAAATGGTGTTACTTCAGCCCAGAGGTTGGGCTGGGAGCAGGCAGTTCTGCGCGCTGGGGAGTCGTTTGCCAAAGTGAAGTTCTGTTCCAGTGTCCCTAAATAGTTATTAGTGGCAGAGAATTCGTGGCTAGTTCAATTTCCTTGCAGTTCTGCTAATGCTCTGCTAAATCCAGAACAATAACAGAGCTTCTGAGATTGTGTTCTTTTAATGATTTTCAGCATTTTGCTTTTAGGTAGCGCACGGTCCCTTCTGTACAAAGTATTCCTAATTAGTCAGACTTGTGAGCTGTTTTGTGAGATGGCAGTCTTGAATTTTCAGTCTGTTTTGTTTAAGCCTTTTTTTCTCTTAATGGAATTATCTGTGCCTCGGGCCTGTAAAAAACACAGTGATGTGGGCATAAAAAAAATTAATTCCAAATTGTAGATAATTGTTTAAACTATCAGACTCGAGGCTTATGTAGAAGAGTTTTCTCGGGACAAGTGTGTTTTCTATTAAAGTTGATATTAATCTGTCAGAAAATCCTTTTGATTTTCAAATTTTTAGACTAAATAGTTGAGTAATACTTGCCCTGTTCTTCCCCACTCTTTCTTCCTTCTCCTTAAGAAAACACTCCTTTTATTGTTTGCAAAATATCTTGGAATGCATCCAGAAAATTGCTGTCTCTTTCTTTAAAAGAATAGTAATAGCATTAGACATTAGGTTATGTCATGGAGGACTTTTATTGGTAATGCATCTGAGTTAATCAGAAAATTTCCACTTTGCAAGCTTTGGCAAAAGCAGCTTTTTCTCCAGCCTCGCTTATGGTGAGCCCTGTCATCCAAGCCAGAGTGGGCCCCATGTTTTCTGTCATAAGGAAACACGATGCTGATAACATATGGGAATTGTATTCAAATTGGAAGAAATTCGTTTTTTTTCAGCTGAACCCACCTCTCTCTCAAGTTTTTCCAGACTAAACTTACATTACTGAGGCTAACTGCTAGCGTTTAACTTGCAGCATCTCTGGAGCTGTGGTTGTTGGACTTGCTTATCAGCTAACATATGGGTCAGATTAGTTTATTTTACAACTAATTTTACGTTGCTGTGTGATTCACCAGCTTTTCGTTTACCATTGATGTGTACTCTCATTTCAATTTTTTTTTTCTTTTTCTTCTTTTTAAGTTATTGACAGTGAGATGTTGTCCATACCCCGTACTGGGTGGGATGGGGGGCTCAGCAATGTGCACCAGGCCCAGCAGATCTGCCAAACACCCTCACTGACGTTGACAAGACCAGCCTGACCACTGCTGAATTGAAAGCACTTGGAATTTTCTGTGGCCTCTTCCTTGTCAAAATCCCAGTGAATGCGGTTATGTGATGCCATCAGAATGACTCATTGCCATAATTGCATATGTTCTAAGGGGTTATTCCCATTGTATTATTAAAAACTAGTGATGTTTGATTTTTGGCAGGGACTGCCTTCCTTGTATGATCTACAGATTTTGTCAATTAAATGAAGGAAAATGAGATTTCCAAGACTTCAGTACAAGACTGGACTTGTACTTGGAGCACTTTTTCAGTGTGGTATTGAGCTACTTTGCTTTATTTAATCAGTTAAAAGCAACATCAGCCATCTTACTCTCCTTGTTGCAGTGACTCCCTGCAGGGAACAAGGACAGTAGTGAGCTTCATAGCTAGCCTTCAAATGATCCAAAGCACTGTCAGAAGGTACCTTAGGTTATTTATCACACAGTTTCATTTTCTCAGTGTCTCACAAGTTCATTTTCAAGGATATAACTTAGAGTGGGAGGCAGTGCTTCTTGGCAAAAGGCTCCAAGTTTGATAGCTCCCTAACTGAAAAAAACACAAGAGCGATCCCAGATATCGTTGCCTTGGATTTTGAGTTCCTAAAACGGCAACTACAAGCAATAGGGGAAAGCCAGAAGTCAGAGGTAGGAGAAAAGTGAAGTCAAGGAAAAAAGGCAAAAAAGTGAAAAGGGACTTGGAGAAACCAGGCTGCTTCGTGCCCCCAGAACTCATCCCTCCTAGCAAAAGTTGAGCTCAATCCCATGCAGTTCTCATAGACTTACAGAGCCTGCTGCATTGCTCTCTGCACTTAGACTGGTAGACTGGTGCTGCAGACCTCTCACAGGAATTGCTTACTAACAATCAGAAATTTAAAGCATTTGCATATAAGGATCTTACTTTCGTGATTTGATTTTGATAGTTCGGAAAAAATTACTTCCTTTCTGGAAAGCTGCACATGCTGTATCATGCATCTTAGCCTCGTGTGTCCCTAGATTTCACATGACCTTCCGCAGGCTACATCAAAGGGATGGCAGATGACGTTCCAACCAGCTGATTTTGCTTGTGCTGTAAACAGCCATATCATCTACCTGATTGTCTCTTTTTTCTTTTCACTTAGAAAGATGCTACTGCTCTTTTAAAATTCTGGAGCTTCTGGCAAGCAGCTCCATCTGTGCCACTGTTTGGCATTCAGTTGGGTATGATATATTATTATCTTTATAAATGCTATTGAAGTTATTTATTTGTGGTGACTGATTATACAGAGATGGTATTTCTGTAATTTACTTAGAGATGTTTCTTGTTTTTTTTTTTATGTTATCCCTAACAACCTATGAAAACTATTGACATAACAAAACCTGTGAGTAAATACGTGTAAAATGTTTCTTCTATTGTTTTCAGACAGCGTTTCAACATCCTACTACATTTCCTTTCATCAAAGCTAAGATTTCTTCTGAGTGAGAAATGGTTTTAACATAAACATGAACTAAGAAGTGTACACATTGCCTCCACCTCCACGGGAGTGGAAAGGCAGTAAATTGTTGTTTGAGGAATAGGTGTGCACACATGTAACTTGACTGTAGCTGATGAAAAATCCTGCTTTATACAGAGGGGATAAGACCATAGTGCAGCCAACCTGTGTTTGGTGCAGTTTGTCTGCCACAGCTCCTAAATCTTGGCAAATGAGATGGAAATGAAACAATTCCGAAAGTGTGACTGCAAGCTGTTAATGCACTGCCCCTACCCTTCATTCCCTGTTGTTTAGGGAGAATTACACCAAAGCTCAGCAAACTACCTAGCAACTCTCCTGCAGTTTTTGAGTAGGTCTGTCCAATGGTTCGAGAGTATGAATGAAGATCTTTTCTATGCAAAGACTGAAAAAGGATCAGTCTGTCTGTCTGTCCACCTAGCAACTATTTCTCCAATAGTAGAAGTGTCGAAGTGCAGAACATGGATAAGCGTGGAATCCAGAACAATACTTCTGTGCTGTGACCCATACGGGTACATTTGGCTCCTGGCTGGAGGTGGGTGGGCAGATTACTTTAGGAGAGACCTTCTCACTCCTGCTTTCTAGTTATTTTCAATCATTAGGGATTTGACCCCAGTTGGGGTGAATAAAGCAAACAGAGCTTGTTCAGCAAACCCATTTATTTATTAATGTGTTTAAAGAAGCATATTTTACAGTGATGCCACGGAGAGAACACCACAACAGGTATTATTTAGTGGACTGAAAGAGAGCAGTCGTGTGCGTGTGAGTTGAGATGACATCAACCTAAGGCAATCTCTGGTTTGGACTGTTGAGCTCAGCGTGCAAACCACGTTGGTCAAAGGCAAAATGTTTCTAAGTTCTTCAGTGAACCAGCTCTCTGAGAGTGGGGAAAAGCACTATTCTTAAGCTGACGTAAAAATTAAAAAAAAAATAAAAAATTGACTTTTCTTTTTCATATTTTCCTTCTAAGTTTTCTAAATTTCATCTTCAACCATCCATACTGAAAAATCCTGATTTTCCTAATACACGTTTTAAACTTTCCTTTGCCTTTCTCCCTCTTTCCTCCCATTTTGCTACGGAAAAAAAAAAGGAAGAGAAAAGGGGAAAGGGTGCAACAGAAAGAGGTTCTTCAGTTTTTCTAAAAACTCTAGAAATCTCTACAAGATATGTTGTGTTGATTTATTATATGCAGTTGAGTTTTGACATATTTGTGCTAATGTTGCCATGAGTTTCTGTAGGGAATGCAGTTAGTTAACAGAGCCTTAGTGCCTAAAACCTTACTAATGTACTCTCTCTTCTCTTTAATCCTCGTTGAGAACTGGATTGAGATACTGAAGCAGGAGGGAAGGAAGAGGAGTTCCTGAATTAGCAAGCTGAGGTTTGAGAAGGGGTTACTGAATATTGCTGCTGAAAAGCAGAAGGGAAAAACGAGTTTGCTTACATGCAGTGCCAGGTTGCAAACAAAATACTTATTTCACAGGCTGGCTGACGCTAGAGAGCAAAATGAGATCTGATCTTTCAGCTGGGAGGCCTTCAGGAATCGTCTGAACAAGATCCATAAACAACTGAAAGGATGGCTTTAAGAACCTCTCTCTCTCTGCTTGGTATGCTGCTCGTTTATCATTGTGCTGAAATGGAATCCCCTTTAAAAGATATAACAGCTTCTTGTTTACTTAAACACAAAGTGGATGATGGGCTGAAAGGTTTTGCTGCCAGTGGAGCAGTCATGGAGAGCTTGGTACAGCCCTGGAGCTGGAACAACTATGCAGCTCCCACGTTCTGAGCTAAGCCAAAACACCGGGACCTGGTGGGGAGGCACCCAGTTCCACACGAGGCAGAGGTGGTGCAAAACAAGGGCAGCAGGATTTGGCTTTGTCAGGCTTAGCTCTGGAGTGAGCTTTTCCCTTCCCCTTTCCCTTCCTGGGGAGCCAGGAGGTCTGGCACATCGCTGGGGACCGCGGCACTTCCCTGGTTCCATCCCTTGGAACAAAAGGAGTTTTACCGAACTCCAGAGGATTTAAGGGCCAATATTTATATTGAGGAAGAATGTTTTAAAATATAAGGGAAATGGAGCAATGTGCCATGTTGTGACACCATCAAGGGCAAAGGTCCCCATGCAGAGAAGGGCAGTGAGAAATGTGCACCCGCTGCAGCCTTGCCAGACCCCCACCAAGCACCATCCTCCTGGTTCCTCTGCCTGGTGCCAATTCTTGCAGAGCAGAAATGTTTGTGCTGAGTCCAGGATCTTCCCATTGGTGACATGGAGGCCGGTGGTTTCTATCAAACTTAAACACTTGTTTTGCAGAGCTTGAGCTGTGCCTTCCCCTTCCCACCTTCATTCCCTCCTGCTGTGTGTTTGGGTGGTGGTGGGACAAATGGACAAGCCTGTCCCTGGCCAGGAGCAGAGCCTGAGAGCTGTGACTAAGAACAAAAGCGCAGCCTTTTGCAGCCTGCAGCTTGCTATTGCTCTGGTCTCAAGCTAGGCCCTTGAATGGCGACTTCCTCAGGGAGCAGCGCAGTCCTGTGTGGGCAGCAGGCTGAGCTCTGGCTGCAGCGCAGCCGGCAGCATTTACTGGGATTTTCTTAAAGCTTTTGTCAGTTTCCCTTCCACAAGTGAGTCTCTGTCCTGTGGGACACCAGCCTCCATAGGGGCCAAGGCATGAACCACACACTCAGGAAGCCGGTTGTCGTCTTGGTTGTTTTTTGGGGTTGTTTTTTTTTTTTCTTTTTTTTTTTCTTTTTGTTTGTTTGTTTGTTTTGTTTTGCTTTTAATTCGAAATAACTCTTTGAAGCAGATTCAGGGCAGATACCACTGACCTCTTACCACAAACGTTTAACATGTATTATTCTCAATGATAAAGTCATACAGCTTAAAACACAAAATAAAGGGTTGGGGGGTAGAGAAAGAGGACACTGCCTTTGTGTGAATCCAGTTCCCCACTCTGGAAGAGCAGAAATCCAGTCCCCGTGGCTGGCTGGGCACGAGGCAAGTGTCCCGAGGCCCCATGCCCCCATCCTTGGTTCATCCTCACCTCTGGTCCCGCAGTGTCCCATTGCCCCCATGGATGCCATCCGTGGTGCTGGGGTACCGCCTCCTTAAGTGTTGTGGATGTGGCTTCTGTCGAGTCTAGTCTAGGAGTATAGGTCTGTCTTTCTGACGTGTAATGTTGTGTAGCAGTGCTCTGGTTCAATAAAGCTTTCATATACATAGCAGCAATGAAGTCTTGCCATCAGGTGACGTAAAGGGGCAGCTACTGGGCAGGGCTGGCGGATGTGGTGGGGGCCACAGCCCCTCTCTGTTTGCTCTTCCTCTTCTTGGTGCCAGACTTCGCATCTTTGGTGTCTTTCCGATTTCTGTTCCCATTTGTATTATCTTGCTTTCCTTGCTCATCCTTTTTCTTCCTTTTCCCTGCAACAAAGCAAAGGGCAGCAAAGGAGGATCAGGCCTGGATCTGTCTTTGCAGTTTCCAGCAGGACTCCTGATGCATGCATTTCCCCGCTGCTGCCCGAGGCCTTTTGCTGTCACACTGCTGTCTGCATTGCTTGCAGCCAGGTGGGGCTCAACCCTCCCTGCTCTTACTCACTGCTCAGAACCAGTTCCCCTCCAAGCAGCCAACCCAGCCACAATCCTGTCCACCCCATAAGAGGATGACCAAGCCACCATTCATCCTATTGACACTGCATTTCCAGGGGAAAGCACAGACCTCAGCACTCCCATGAAGGAGACGACAACTCCCATTGCTGCAGCACACAGAGATTGCTCGGTTGCCTTGTTTGCTAAAGTACCCACATCCTGCAGGGCAGGCAGCAAGCCATAGGGCCAAGGGGCTGCCCAGATGCTCCATCCCATTGGGGTCCCTCCGGGTGCTCTGCTCCCTAACACAAATCACCCATGCCGTACAGAGGTGGTGAGATTTACATTTACAGTGCTGAACTGTTAGGCTGAACACTGCCACAGAAAGAGGTGCTGGGGGAAATGAGGCAATGCTCCACACTCACCTTCGGGGCATTGGCTCTTCTGCACAGTGCATCTGCGCACCTCCGTGGTGGCGGGGCACAGGGACACGTCCCCAGAGGGAGCCTGCAGGATCCGCCGCGTTCGGTCCTCGTTCCCCTTCTTGAAGCCACACAGCTTCCTCTTCTTGGAGCAGGGCCCCCAGGGCCCCCACTCACTCATTTCACATTGTGCTGCCAGATAACAAGAGAGGCCAGAGATATCTCTTATTTCTCTCTGCTGCACCTCTGGGAGCCCTCCCACCCCTCTCCCAGTGGAGCCAGAGCAGTGTGTGCATTTCCCCAGCAGTTCCCAGGTTTCCTGGCACCCCCTTTCCTACCACACCACCAGCTCTGAGCTCTCCAAAAGCAACCTGTATGAATTTTGCAGTGCCCACCCATGCCCTTGGCTGTGCACAAGGCTGCCTGAAGCATTTCCCATTAGGTACCAACACAGCATCCCTGAGGGGTTGGTTTGGTCACCTAAACCGGTGTGTAGCAATAGATGCATTGAAAGCTCAGTGTTGCTTACCAGGACTGCTGCACTCCATGGTGCCGTTGGCAGCAGAGTAGCCTTCAGGGCATGTGACGTAACATCTCCCTTTGTGCAAATACAAACCTTCCTTACATTTTGTGCAAAAGTTTCGGCTGAAGCAGGACTCACAGTTCTCGATTTTGCATTCTGGAGGAAAAAAAACCCCACAAAGTCGTCATGAAGCCTGATGTGAACACAACTGCTGGCAGCCCTGGTGAGCAGAGCAGCGCACAGGAGCTGTGATTCACAGTGTGTGTGTGCCCGGGCTGAGGCTGCAGCCACGCAAGGGGTTGAGTGGGCAGGGAGCAGGTGTGGGCAGAGGCATAACTGAGCACCAAAGGCTCAGGGAGCTCCAGACACTTCCCCACAGTTTGCTCCTGGCTCCAGTGAGAGTCTCTGTGTGCCCTGCCAGCCCTGCTCATGCAGATTGCTCGGATGCTGGTTTCCTCTGAGCTGCTCCCTGCTGCAGGACAGAGCCACTATGCTGCAGCAGCTGCCAGGTGGACGTCAGGCAGGGTGGAAAAGGTTTGGGCTCGTGTTCAGCTTGAGCATCAGCCTACCAAAGTAGGAAAGTGCAAAGAATAAAGCCCAGTGTCAGCTGCTCCAGCTGCAGCTCCAGCATGTGCATCAAAGAAAGTGAGCTGGATGGAAACCTGGCTGTGAGGTGGTTCGCATAGAACTGCCAGGGGAGTGATTGCATTTTTCCACACCAAGCTTCTTTCTGGTGCTCTGGCTGAATGAGGCAGAGCTGGGCTGAGGATCCCTTTCAGAGAGACGGTTTGTTATTCAAATCTGAGAGGGCTGAGAGAAGAGCAGGTACTTGTGCCAGCACTGCTTCTCCTGCTCCTTCCCAAAGACAAGGGGTGTCAGCATCCCTCTTCTGCAGGATCCCACATTGCTGCTCCCCTGTGGGGCAGAGTGCGCTGCGGCAGAGCAGTGCAGCCCTGCACGCTGGTGGCACACACTGCTTTCATGGATGATCCATTCACTGCTACCCCTGCCCACAGCATGGATGGGGACCTGTGGGGGATCTCAGAGCAGATACTCACTGATGCACTTGTTCATGTCTGTATTGCGAAGGCCGAAGTATCCCAGTGGACAGGATGGGAGGCAGATCCCGATTTGCCGGATATCGTTCCTCTCCAGAAGGATGAAGAGCTTGGGGGAACATCTCAGGCACCCGTTGAACTCAGAGCACAGGTCGCAGCCCCTGGCACAGCCCTGGCTCAGCTCAGTGCTAACTGCAAGAGCAGGAGAGAGGCAGTGGTGAGATGGGCATCGCTGCTGTGCAAGAGCCTCTTTGGAGGGCAGCCAGCAGCTTCCTGGAGACAAATCCCCTTCTGAGGAAAGCTGCCATAAATATTTGATGCAAAGTACGAGTTCACGTCCTGACACAATTGCTGCCCAGAGAGAACAAATCAAACCCAGCTCAATAATTCATCAACCCTGTCCCTGTGCATGGCTTTGCCTGGGGGATGCCTTGATCACCCTGCTCTGCCCGCAACTCCAGCACCACCAGGGCCAGGGCTCAAAAGCGGCCACAAGCTGCAAGCAGCATTCAAGCAGGACATCGCCATACCAGAGGCCAGATATCAGTACCACACCAGGCACCTCTGGGACAAGCAGGGGACAGAGCCACACAGAGCCAGAGGGAAACCATCTGCATAGAAGCCTGCCTCGTACTTCTTGCCAGGCTGAGTCCCAGCTCTGTCTCACCGTGACCCCTGTGACGCTCACTCTATCTGGCAGCGCAGATTTCTCTGCCCCCAAAATAGAGATGTGTTCTCAGCTCCTAAGTTTAGTCCAAGAAAAATTCTCAATCCCCTGTCTTGAGAGTTTTCTGCTTTTAATTATCATATAAAATGCTGCTTGTTTTGAAACCCATAGCATTCTTTGCAGGCTAGAATGCAGGTTCTTTTTATTAGTTTATTATGCAAGCAGTGTCCTTGTTTATAGAAAGACTGTGTATGTTAAAATGTATTCTTTTAAATGCTGTGTTTACTACACTTCAAAAGCAGGAGTGGAGCACCAGAGCATTCCCATGCCAGACTAAGTGGTAGGAGAGCTTTCCTTTCCCTCCTGCAGACCCGGGTCCTGCACGCTCCCTGCTGCCTGTCCTCACCCTCCTGCAGACCTCCGGGGACGCCGGTCCCAGCTCACCTGCAGGGTGCGGGGGCAACTGCAGCCTCAGAAGAGGAAGCAGAAAGTAGAGGAACCCCTCGCCTGCGGTCCTGCGGTGCCCCGATCCCAGGAGGCTGCTCCACGTCTGGGCTGTGACCTCCATGCTGTGTTTGGGGCTGCAGGCCCATGGATGTCTGGCCCTATCCCTCCCCATGGAGCTGAGGTCTGCCTCTGTGGCAAATGTATGAGCTGAGACTCACTGGGAGCCATGCTTAATAGCATTAGCCATGACATCCAGCTTTCCCTGTTCTCACGGAGCTCCAGCAGTCCGTTTTAACATAAAATCATTTTTATATAATTCAATTTAAAGCAGTTTTAATGTAAACCAGTTCTAAAACAAGCTTGCATAAAGGAGGGGAAACCCATGGGGCCGCTCTTGTGCCTTTGGAGCCAGTTGAGTCCCTGGGTGGGGCTGCCCAAAGCCTGCCCTGGTAATTCAAACCCGCACTTCCCATGCACCTCGGGTTGCAGCTGGATGGGGACAACCAGGGGAAGAGGGGCTGCTGTGGGCAGCAGCCTGGGATAAGGGGAGGACCCAGACCTCACCAGGCTCCGAGAGGCTGTCCACATAGGGGCACATATTCCTGGTCTAATCGGGCAAACATTCCCATTCTGCGCAGGCAAACATTCACTGTGTGCATGGACAAGCATTCCCAGTCTGCATAGCATCAGGAGAAGGAGAGAAGTGAAATGTTTCATACATACTTCGCCTTTGCCTCTTGCCCTTCACCACTTTGCTGCCGCCTGTTAGATCCATCGAGCTTAGAAAAACCACCACCACAAACAGTCCAAGCTGCATAGTAACTCTCCAGCGCCGCAGCCCTGTAGCACAGGGTGATCGGAGTCCGTGGCCACTAAAACCTCCTGGGCTGGCTCAGAGCTGAGAGTCTGTGTGCGACGCCTGGTGCAGGACCATATCCACCAGCTACCACTGCAGCAGCAGAGACCTTAGGTAGCAGGTAACATGGTTCTACCTTCATCCCCATATGGAGCGCAGGAGCTCGGGTCCAGTCCCATCGAGGGGTTGGGCAGTCAGCGTTAGCTGCTCGGAGTCTCCACGTGCAGGTGCAGGAACTGGAAAGAAAGAGGAGAAGGGATTAAATCTACTGGATGACAAACACTGCTCTCCATCATTCCCATACAAAGTGGATTGGGCCGGCATTGCAGTGAGTCACGAAGCAGAATTGGGGGAGCAGTGGGGAATCCCTCTCCAAGCCCACCTGCAAGTCATTGCTTGGCTTAATAACAGCATATGGCTTTCCCAGGGAAATGCCTGATGTTGTCATGCCATCTGCTGATGCTGCACATGGTTGTAGCTCTAACATGTTTATTGTAGTGCCAGTGCTCCTCAGCAGATGGTCGCTGTGGGCTGCCAGGAGCACAGGATGTTTCCCATCGGATGGGCACCTCTGGGGACTGGGAGTAGAGTTGGGAATGGAGCGACCCTGAAGAGCTTGGGGACTTGTCCCTGAGTTTGGGGTTGGGCCAGGATTGTCCTGGACTTGCTGAAATGTTGTGGTTCTGCTCTTAGAGTGATTGAAAACTCCTGAGCTCCCCTTGGAGCAGCACTGGCACAGCTGTATGCTCTGGATCAGCCAACAAACATGCTCGGAGCAATGAGATGTGCAGCTCCAGGAGGACAGGTGACATGTTCCTCCACTTAAAATCTGGGAGAAGAAAGAAAAGCCCAGTGCAGAGGGCTGTGGGATGCTGAGCTGTTGGTGTTGCAGTGATGCCAGACCCAACCCACAGTGCGCAGGGGTGCTTGCGGTTCTGCTGGGGGAACAGCTCTGTGCTGTGCTCTGGGGAAAGGCCACGAGGGTGGCTTTGTGTCACTGGGAGTGGAGGAAGTGTGACTTCTAGGCTAAACAGAAAGCTCTGACCCAGCACAATGGGGCTGTGCTCCTCTCTACGCAGCTGGCAAACCACAGCCCCACCAACTGCTGCCATTGTGTGGGAATAAAGGTGACAACATTCACTCTGTGAGGTCAGTAGAAATAGAAAATGGTTTTAATCCCCTTATAATAACTGTGCAATCACCAGTGCCCCAAATGGGCAGTGGTGATGGGGCTGGAACAATGCCCGGCTGCAGCTTGCAGCATTGGGAAGGGGTGCAGGACCCCATGCTCAGCCATGCTGAGGGGTCACCCTCCATCCCACAGCACACATGGACCCCATGGATGGAGAAACCGTGGGAGCCATCCAGCTGGAAGCAAGCCCTGTGCCCAGAAAGATGCTTCCTGCACCCCAGCATCAACACTGAGAGCCAACGAGCAATCACACAAATCATAGAAAAGCTCTTCAATGCCTCTCGCCGCGGCTGTCAGGGGAAGCTGCTGGAGGAAGCGACCCTTGCAGCAGTGCAGCTCGATGCTGAGATGAGTGGGAGCTTTGGGGCAGTGCTGATTCCAGCACACCAACACTGCTGGGAGGGCACCACAGGGCACTGCTGGCATCCGCCTGCCCGACAGCTTTGAGCTTTTCACTGTATTCGTCCTGCAGGTCCCTTGAGAGCTGCTGGGGCAAGAGCACAGCGCTGCCCATGTGCTTGTTGTTACAGCCCACGGCATCATCCAGGGGATTTTCAAATAAATAATTAGGCGCTTGTGTAAACACCAACTTGTTCTGCACTTCCCAGCCTGTTTGCTGCAAGCTGCTTTATAAACACTGTCAAGTGCTTAAGCTGGGCTGTTTGGGAGTGTTTACCGGAGAGGAGATCTGTGCAGAGATCACACCGCTGAGCTGCTGCAGCCTCTCTATGTGCAGTATTCATGGGCATGTGTGTGGGGCAGCTTGCATAGAGGGTGAGGCAGTGTGGATCCTCTGGGGAGCACGGCATGGCATGGCACAGGATGGGACAGCATGGCATGGCATGGCACAGCACAATGTGGCACAGCATGGCATGGCATGGCACAGCCCAGCATGGCATGGAACAGCGTGGCATGGCATGGCACAACATGACACACATGGCACAGCATGACACAACACAGCATGGAGTGTGATGGTGTAGCACGGCATGGCTATGGAACAGAACAGCACAGAATGGCATGGCAGGGCATGGCACAGAATGGTACAGCATGGCATGTTGTAGAACAGCATGGCATGGCATGGTGTGGCACAGCACACCAGGAGGAGCTCAGGGATGCTCACCAGCAAGAGCAGTGCCATGCCAGTGCAGCAGCACAGAACGAACTCTCCTCAAATTAGCGCTGAAAGCTGCATCAGCAGAGCACTGCCACCACTGCCAACTGCACTGCTGCTAATCCCTGCAGCGCGAGGGTGACGCGTGTCCCAGGAAGTACACGCTGAACCAGCTCTGTGTACTTTGCTGTTTACACAACAGTCACAGTACAGACAAACCTCCCCCGGTGCGGGGACAGCAGCGGGGATGCTCTCAGGGAGCAAACGCTGCCCCATGTGCCAAGAGCCAGCGTGAGGCTGTGCCCCAGCTGCACAAGCACAGGGGCAGGGAGTGCCATGGGAAGCCCAGAGCTTTGAACATGAGCACTTTCTCCTCCTCATCTCCTTGCAGTTGTGCACTTTCTACGTTCATCAGCCTCAGCAAACTCCATGTGCCCATGGTGTGCCTGGTGGGAGAGGAGCTGAGATCCCAGCACTTCCCACCCTCGGGACACAAATTATAATTCTTTACACTATTGTAGCCATCAGTCAAGCTCAGGTTGCTGCAAACAATTCCCAGTCTAAACATTAGCAGGATTTATGCCATTATCCCATCGACAGGAAGAATTTAGGGTAACCCGAATTACTCTGAATTCATTTATGGAGAGACCTGGCCCCTGCATCTGTGATGACAGTAAGCCTTGTTTGCAATTCAATCAGGATAAATTGGTCCTTGGGAGATCCGATACAAACCAGAAAATGTAAACCATCCAGATAATTTACCATTAGTCCTCCTACACACAAGGTGAGAAAGACCAACATTATATCCCTAGGATATTCGAGACCTAATCCGCAATAACTAAATTGCTGATATATTGCCTCTCGCTGGATGTATCAGGCTATCAGTAATGTAAACGGACTCTCCAAAGGTTTACTGAAGTGGGAAGAGAAGGACCAGATGTTGGGTGAGGGCTGGAGTCAGGACAGCAGCCAGGAGCTGCCCGTGGGATGCTGGACAAAGGAATTTGAGTTTCCACATCCTTGAGATGGGCAGATAATTTGGATTTCACCTTGGCAGCCTCTTTGAGGGGCGTAAAGATACCAGGAGACCAGATTGCATCCATTTATTCTGCCTTCCCAATGATGTTGTTCCCAATTTCTGCTGCAGCAGGGTTGTGTCCCACCAGGTGGGACATCACCAGCTGGAAAGAAGGCATCTTTTAAGCAAGCAGAAGCCCACACACCCGTTTATCTCACCACATGCCTTACCCTCCGTTGGCAAAAGCCACGCTGAGATATCTGAATCTCATGGGCTCAGATGGGGCTGAGGCCTGGCTGCAGCCCTTGGAGGTCAGAATTCAGCACACCACACAGACACAGAGACCAGGGTCCCATCCAGCACCTGCAGAGCTCATTGCATTAGAGCCGAGCGTGGGCAGGAGCAGGACAGAGGGCTGAGCACCAGGGAGCAGCTCAGCACCAACTCCCTACACCAGGACTCTGCAAATGCAGAACTGCACCATGCAGAGGGCAGGGGTAATGGGTGAGGGCTGCAAGATGCAATAGCAGCAGCAACATCAAACGCTCCACCCATCTCAGAACCCCTGAGCAGCTCACTCCCATCACCAGTGAGGGCCTGAAGTGCAGAACTGGCACTGCAAAGGCCATTTTCACCAAGAGCACATCATGCTCATTGGTGGGAACTCTCTTACTGTCTTTCCAAGGGCAGTTTTCTTTGCAGCAAGGCAGAGAGCAGCGACATGCTGCACAAGAAGTGCTTTTGGAGCATCCCATGCATGCACGGCGTGGGCATTGTGCTCAGCCCGCGAGCGGCCCCGCGCAGTGCATGCAGAGCCACTTTGTTCTGCCTAATCCCTGAAGCAATAAAAGAAGGCTGCATTAAGTCAAATTTCCGAACCAGAAGGTCTTCATTTGATATTATATCCCAGTGCCAAGTTCTGCAAAATCCCTAACCCATAAACTTCACTGAAAAAATAAAATAATAAAAAACAATCTGGCAGCGGCGTTCTCCACAGCATTGTTGAGGTCTGACTCCTTCCACCAGCTTCTGCGCTGCATTCCCCCGTATCTCAGAGCCGTGCTGTGACCCCATGAGTGGGGAACACGGAGAGCAGTTTCCTGCCTGCGGGTGCCCCTCTTCCAGGTGGTACCACGTATCCCCAGCGCCCGCTCTGCTCCGCTTGGGCACCTTGCACAGTGCCCAGCACAGTAGCAGCTCTAAGTACGACAGCAATTACTGGTGCCACAGCCTTCTCTCCGGGAGTGCTTGTGCTCAGCATTGTAAAACACCAGGAAATGTTTTGCTGGGGGATTTCCACTGTCCTTCCCGCTAGCGCAGGCAGACGCGGTGGGCTGTGGGCTGTGCCATGCGGCTGCTCACCCCCCTGAGCAGCTGGCAATGCATTGAGGCCATCCCAAAGTCCTTGCAGAGCTGGAGCCTGCCTGGGGGCTTAGATGGGGTCACCGAAAAACCCAGTGTGGTTGATTTAACTTCACAGCAGAAATCCAACCTCCCCCAGGTGACAAGCAGGGACGTGGTGCACTACAGTAGGAGCAACCAAAGCAAAATTCGGAGCAGGAATTCCGAAGCAGACCATCTCAGAGCATAGCAGGCCAGGTGGGTTCTGAAAACCAGAGCCTTCCACCAAAAGAGCTCCTCCACAAACAGCCCCGGGAGCTGCACTGCTGCACAGCGGGGTGCTGAGTTTCACTGTCAGTGTGGCCAAGTGAGGCCTGACAGCGATGTCATACAATTGACTCTAAATATATGGTTTTTAAAAGCAAACTTCCAGGGCTTACAGGAGCTCTGTGAGTCACAAGCTACTGTGTAAGCAGCTTCTCCAGGAGAAGGCAGAGAGCAAACCCAAGGCAAAGGCATGGAGCAGCACCGAGGGCTTTCTGCTCAGCCATAGGCAGTGGAAGCATCACCAGGCTCCCTGCAAGGACCCCCCCCCCCCCACGCTGCCTCTCCCACTGACATGGCACCACCTGGGAAACCTGAGCCTCGCACGTTTCAGGAGCAGAACAAAAAACACAGCTGGGAGAAAACAGCCAGCAGCCTCAGCATGGGGCATTGCTGCTGCTGTGCTGGCGGGAGGCAGCCAGCAAGGCAGCCACAGCTTTCTGCTATTGCTGCAAATGCATTTGAGCTCTGTGTCTGAGGGGCTTGCAGCATCTCATGCCCTGAAGCAGTGGGACCAGCACTGAGCTCTGCAGAGCCTGGCATAGCACAGGGGTGGTTTGCAGCAAGGACTTTCTGCAGACACAGGGGGTCATCCCCATGGACAGATCATTGCGGGCTTGGCTGCAGAGTTGCCTCTAGCAGGGGCTTCAGGCATCACGGGCACCTCTGTGCTATGGGAAGGTGACGGGTGGCCCTGCTCTTCCACCCCTCTGCTGTCCCTGTGGCATGCTGTATATTATATTCCTTCTACCTTTTGATTTATCAGCAGCCCCATAGCTCAGGCAGAACGGTGCTGGTTCAGCTCAGGTCCAGCTCAGGTGATGGGAACACGGAGTTTGCTCTGTGCCCTGCAGCCAGCTGTGCACACTGCATTATTTGGGGTGTGCTGGTGGGGTGGCAGCCCCATCTCTGCAGAGCACTTCTTGCTCCCCGCCTCGTCCCTCAGGGTGGTGCTGCTGCTCTCACAGTGGGGCTGGGTGCACATCCAGCTGCAGGGAGCCTCGTCCCCAGGGGGGCTTCCAGGCATGGCTCAGTGCCTGCATCCCACACATCCATCACGTCCTGGCCCTGGATGGGCAGGTGGAGGTGAGCTGGCAGAGAGGAGCACGGGGTCACAGGTGGACTTCAGGCAAAATAATTCAAGCTGGCTAGTGCTGCAGGCAGAGTTTTTGCTGCAAATATTGGGTCCTCGTGGGTCTCAGCAAAAGCCTGAGCACCAAACAGCACTGTTAAACACTGCCTCAAGATCCCAGACCTTCAGCTTGCGTGGTTATCTGCACCAATGCCCAGCGACCTGTGCACAGAAGAGCAATGGCTCCATCCTTCCACACTGTGCAACACTGCTTCCACCAGCACTGCCCTGCTGTAGTGCCTTTTTCTGTAAAGCATTCCTTTAAGCCCAAACCTGAACAACTCCTTGCCCGTCTCAAGGGGAACGCACATGTCTGAGCCTATAGAAACCATAGAAGCCCAAAGATAAAATTTCACGGTGTCAACAACACACTGTGCCCTGACTCCATAGGTGTGCAGGACCACAAGGACGGGTCAGACCTGGCCATGACCTGGGTTGGTGCTGGGGACACCCAAGAATGGAGCCGTGTCCCTTCCTGCCCACGGGACAGAGCCTAACCCGTGGCTTGCCCGCCAGCACCCAGACACAGCAGCACTTCCCCTGCACAGCAGCATGGGGTGTTAATGCTGATGTCTAATTATTCCCACGATCACTGTTAACCATTTTCTCACCAATCCCCCACCCCAAAACCCAAGGAGCACACACTTACCCCGCACTGCTCGGCTGCCTGCTGCGTCCCCATGGGTCCCGTCCTCTGGAGCAGACAGTTTTGCATGCAGCAGGACAGTATCGAGGCAGTAATTACTTAATGGGTCAGTTCCCTCATTGCAGGGCACGGGCACGCTCCTCTCTTCCAGCCACTGGGACAGCAGCAGCAGCACACTGAGCAGCTGTGGGACCCCACAGCCAGCCCCGAACCCGGCACCAGCAGCACACCGAGCTGCACATCCAACAGCACACCGAGCTGCACATCCAACAGCACACCGAGCTGCACACCGAGCTGCACACTGAGCTGCACGGCTCGCCCCTCCGTTGGGGAGCTCTGCAGCGGCACGGGGCAGCGCAGCAGCCCGGCTCCTTTGCGCAGCCCCTCTCACCTTGGGGGTGGGGGATCCCGACAGATCGGGCTGTGATTTCTCACAGCTTTCATTGTCTGAACTCATTATCCGCGTTGCACAAGGCAAACCCGCAAGTCGGATGCTGACAAGGCTCGCGTTCCTCATTAGCAGCCCACATTGCAAAAGCTTCATCTAAACAAACATGCATTCTGAAGCCCTTACCTCTGACTTGTCACTCCCTCATCACTGCTGCAAAGGCTCTACTGGTTTTAAACCACTACCAGACCAACTACAAAAATCCTCAGTTCCTCCAGCGAAAGTTACGTGCGCGTTTCTGTCAAAAAAAATACAAAATACTTTCATGGCGAATTCATGGAGCAGGCTGGTGCTCTTGGGTCTGGGGGCTCTGTTCACGTGTCTGTAAGCAGGTTCCTAACAGCATCCCAGGCTTTGCGCAGAGAAACAAACCCTTCTGTGATGTGCAGGATTTCAGCTCGTAAAGATCGCCCAGGCTAGTTCATACTCCATCAGCCCACGCTGCTCCCTGTGTATGCAAAGCAGAAAGTATGTGATCATATCAGAGCAATTTGCACATTAATAAATCCAGGTCTCAATGCCGTAGACTCCATCCCCATCCACCGGGTAGGGTTTTTTTATTATTATTATTACCAGAGTATCCAGCTTTGTAAAGGCATCTAGTGCAAACTCCTGCATGAGGGAATTCCACCCCACTAGTACCACCTCCTAAGACAATATCCAGCCAAAATATTGTGACTGTTGCAAAACCCGGACTGGAGCTCCACTAAGGACTTTCCAGCATTGCATCCAGAGCCAACAGGGTCTCAGTAAATTACTGCAGAGTGACACAACATCTCTTTTTCTTTGTAGTCGTTTTTATTTATGACAGTTAATTCCGAGTTATTACTAACATTTCAGTGGTAACTGGCATATGAAGTCATCAGCTGTCACAACTGCATCTGTTAATAAACATGTCAGATATTAAAAGCAGCTTATTATTCTCCGGAGGGGGGGGAGGCACCGAGTTGATGAGCTTTACAGCCTGGTTATTTTTCCATCCCTGTAGCTGTGCAACAGGAGGAAACACTCACACGTGGGAAAGCACCATCCTCTCCATGCGGCCGTGCTGCTCCATGCCCTGAGCCCTGTCCTGTCTCCTCCTCGCTGTGTCCCTGCTCCCTTTCATCTCCGTAACACAGGAGCGATACGGGACCAGCTGCTCTACATGGGGCATCTGTGCAAGGGAAGGGTGGCACCTCCCCGGTGTCCCCAGGAGCCACCATAACCAGTGGGCTGGTCAGGATACAGCTGGGCAGCACCCAGCACCCTCCCCTGCCTGCACCCAGCTGTGCCTGCTGCAAAGGAGGATCAGGAGAGGGTGGGCAGCAGTGGTCCCCAGTGTCAACAACCCTCCTCCCCGCTTCTGTGGGGCAGACATGGTGCCAACCACACCGGGTTCATCCCCCAACTCTGCTCCACTGCCATCTGGAGCCAGAAATCGGGGTCTCTAGCTCACTCTCACCCATGGGTGGCTTCAGGGGGACGCTCAGGTGTTATACATGGGACAGCAATGCCAGTGTCTCCCTTCCCATTCAACTCCACCATCCTCAGCACACGAGGATGCAGCATGTCTTCTTCCTGCCTGGCTCCATGGCCCTGCCTCAGGTTTTCCTCATCATAATGCCTCTGCCCGTCTCTGTCCAGAGGTAATTTGCATGTTGTGGTCTTTGAGGGGTGATGTCAGCAGTGACGCCATCCAAACTTTCTATGTGTAGGTTAGCTGGGATCACCCAGCGAAGCAGTTCCCTCGCGGCCCGAATGTGTGACTGCAGTGAGCAACAGCCCGTGGAGCTGAAGAAGGCAGTGCACCAAATGCTCCATCTTTGCTTTCCCCCTTCTGGCCACCGTTCCTCCTCCAGCCATCACTTCTGTGCTACAGTATTGATCTGAGCCAGGAGACAGCAGATTATCCCCAGAAACCACTCTCAGTGGCTGGATGAGAGATGGATGTCACGTTTGCTCTAATTGCAGAGCTGTTAATGAGGTCGAGAAGCAAAGTCTCTCCTGGGCTGCGATGAGGCAGGCAGGAGGATCCCTTAGCAGGCATTCCCTGCAGCCACCACTGCCCCGATGGCAGCTGTGGCCATGTGGCTCCAGACGGCCCCGATCCCCCGGGAAATGGGTCAGCATCCCTCCCATCTGAACACATGGCAGCCTTCATTGTAGGTGTGAGATCCACTGGAGCATATGCCATCATCCTTCTGTAATGAGTAAAATTCTGTCATTGCCTCCAAATTATCACAGGGACATGACGGGAGAGCAGGCTGTGCCATGCAGGGTGTCTGAAACTGCACAAGTCCCAAAGAAACGAGGAGCTGTGCTGTCTTCACTTCTTCACTGGGATCTGCGTTCTTCAGATGGGAAGACAAAGATAGGAAGCAGCCCAAAACACACAATGAGGAAAATTCAGCATATGCATATGGAAGTTGGATTTGTCCTGAATTTTCTTTGGCACTTTGTCTAGTATGCCTGCTTTCCTACTCGTAACCAGCACCTTCTGAGCTCACTCCTGTCTCACAGGAGTATTCCTGAATGTGGTTTGAGTCCTGCACAGATGCAAAGGGGGCAGTGCCATCGGTCTCCATATCAAAGAGCTGTTCTATTTCTGAATGGAGATTTCTGCTCTCTATCCGAGAAGTCTTGAAGTGATACCCAACGTTGCTGAGACAAAATCCCATAATGGAACCTAAGAGCGAGCAGCCTCACGGACAGAAGCTCTGCACGTTATTCTCATGTGGGATAACCAAACCTTTTCCTTCCCAGCCTCTCTCAGCCCAGCTGACAGCCGTAGATCAAGTTTCAGTGCGGAGCAAATGTTTATAACTGAGCAATAAACCCCTGAAGACAGAGCTTTATGGACAAATCCGGCGGTGGGAATGGGGCTACTGGGCACACGGGTAATTAGTGAGCAGTGCTGTGTCTGACTGAAGGCAGGAGAGGGGCTTGCCAGCTCCCTGGTGTTAGGAGGTATCATTGCAGAGGATGGTAAATCACACTAAATCCTGCCTTAACACCCTGCACAATAAATCCAGCACCGAGTCCCACATTTCTCCCCCTTCTGACAGGCAGCTAATTTACCGCTTTGTTTTTCTTTCACTAATGGCTGTTGAGGCTGATCCTAAATTAATCCTGAACAGGCTGTTTCTCTCTTATACAAAAGAACATGAAATTCCACATTTTCACGGGGTAAAAAAGCCAAGCTGCTCCCGATTGGAAGCAGAGCTGCTGTCTTGGAGGTTCCCATCTCAGCAGGTGCTGGGGCAGCAGCAGCACAGGGGCTTCAGGAGGACCCACTCCTCCTGCTCAGCCAGCCCAGGGCTTCATTCCCAGCATCATCTCTTCTTGCTTACAGGCGGCCCAGTGCAATCACGGAGAGGATCACCAGATTTACTCCTCCAACAGCAAAAGCATCAGCCTCAGCAGAGCACCGCGCCGCTACCTCTAGGAGCATTGGACAGATTGCCGGCCAGTTTGCCACCCTACTAATATTTGCTTTCATTATGAAGATGACACAAAAAGCCTCTGCTCTGAGCCCTGAAGACCCGGTGTTCCCATCCAAACCCGTAGATGGGAAAGGCATGGGAAACCTCACTGAGTGCCAATTTTTTGGGGGGGGGCTTCCCTGGGATCCTGCCATGGAAGCACTGATACCTTTCTGCACCTGAATTTGGTGAGTTTTGTTGTGTTAGGTAGCAAAGTGAGCTGGAGGTCTAATGCTCAGCCACGAGAGTCCCCCGGTCTGGGTGATGCTGCCTGGCTGGGCTCCAGCCACCCCCTTGCAGAGCTTCTTGTCTCATTCCTCACAAAGCAGCGCTGTGCCCACTCCAAAGAGGAGACTCCTCCAGTTTGTGCAGAGAAAACAGCAGCTCCCACAGCCCCAAACTCACGGCTGGGGCACCCAGCTTCCCTTCCCATCGAAAAGCTGCTCTTATCCTGACCGAGCTCCCCCAGCTACATCTCCTGCCCTACATCCCCCTGTGTCCCCTGCTGCTAGGTGACAACACCCCTGAGCAGAGTCCCCACCCCTCCTGGGGACACTCAGGTTGGCACCATCTCTGCACCTTCTCACTGTGCGTGGCACATCCCCACCCTGCAGCTCCAGTGCTGAGCACCACAGCTTGGGGCAGACCGTGCTCTGCTCTGCCTGACATTAACCCTGTCTGCAGATACCAGTGCCTACAAGTCCTCAGCTGGCACACAGGATGCATTACTCATGCCCCGTGCCTCATCAGCCTTTTGATAATATCTCAGCATAAGCAGAAAGCAGAGAAGACGCTCACAGAGACACCAGGAGGAAAGAGAGAACTTGCTGAAATCAACTCTGAAGTGCTGCTGCTCCGGACCTTCCCTGCTCTGCTTCTCCGCACCCTTCTTTGACAAAAAGGTTTGCTTTGCAGAAGGCTTATCTAGCGCAGGATGATTGATAGCCTGGGCAATTGTTTTTAATAATATCTGAACACCTGCAGTCCTCAGTTCCCAGTAATACAGTTATCCCAAGTGCCTAACTTATTGCATAAACAACTGCTCTGGTTGCAAAGACAACTATCAAGTTCCCAACGCAGCCGCACTTGGGGGTCACGCACAGGGGCACGCGGGATCATTCCTCCCACACGGCCATGGGGAGCTGCTCTGCTCTGGGATGGCTGCAACGTGCTGCTTTTCTCTATGGTACAACACCACGGGCTCCTTGCTCACCAGGCATGAGTGGGCAGGTGGTGACTGCATGCGCCGGCAGCACACGTGCATGCACCCAGCAAGCCGTCCTGCTCTGCAGCATCTCATCTCTGCCTGGCATCATGTGCACGCTGGGAAATGCTCCTTTTCTCGCTCGCTTCGAAGGGCCTTTTCCCCTGTTGTTTGAGGAATGCTGTTTGAATTAGCTCCACGGATTGCAAACAGACCCCGTTGTTTTCCTTTCCCGATGCAGGGAGGCTTCTGTTCTCTTTGGCCTGCTGGATTAACCAGGGGGCCTCACATGCTGACCCCTCTGCAGCTCAGGGAAGCTAATTTAATCCCAATATTGTTACAGATCACAGCAGGACAGATCTCGCAGATTCCTTGAGGCAAAGCAGCTCTCTGGCAGGGACAGCAGCACTCTGTTTGCGGAGGCAGGAACCTCCGCAATTTTTTTCTGTAAAATTTCCTCTACAAAACACAGGAGGTGGGGGAGCAGGCAGCAGCAGGGGGGGTTCGCAGGGGCAGCTCTGGGCAGGCAGTAGTCATGCAGGGAGCTGCTCCTCCTGCACTGCACAGCATCCGCAGAGCTGCTCCTCCTGTATCCCTCAGTGTCCCCTGGGAGCGGGGGGGGCCATAAGCAAAGGTGATGCAGCTGAGCATCAACTCGCTATTTCTTTTCCGTGATATTTTTCCCCATGGCACGCGCACAAGCCCAAGAACTATCCTATGGATCATCCACTGTGCTGCCCCATGCATTACCCTTGCATCATCCCATGCATTGCCCTCTGCTGGCTCTGAGTTTATCACTCTTCTCCAGCTCAGCTCCTTCTGCAAATGGGACATAGCTGGGAGATCCTTCTCCCAACTGCCCTTTCTGCCCTGCAGTGTGCAGGTGCTCAGTGCTGCAGGCTCTGGGCAGACTGCTTGCTTCCACCCACAGTGGTTTGCTTCAGAATCAGCTAAACCTCACTTGTGCATTAGTGTGTGCCTTCACTCCCCTTCTCTCCCTTTGCACAAAGTTTCAGCTCTTCTTTGTGTTGATCTTGCTGATCTGTGATGCTCCAGGATGAAAGTAAAATTATTTAACAAACCCACAGGAACCCTAATCTTCATACAACATCAGTGTATTTCCAAAGTGCATCACCTGGGCTGAAGCACAGGCTGTTCCATGGGGAGCAGCGCCCCTGGATCTCCCAGCCCTACTATGGGATGGGCTGTGCGGGGCAGCCCTGCCTCTCCCAGCATCACTTGAGGGGATTTGATATTCGGGAAAAGTAAATTGCTTTGAGACACTATTAAAGTCAAGCTAAAATGATGACAGGCCACAGGGCTGGAACTTCCAGCACATCCCATAGATCTGCCCAGAGCTGGAATGCAGAGAAGAGCAGGCAGGAGGAAAGAAAATGCAGTGCTTTGAGTTGAGGGCTGCTTCTCCCTCCCTGGGTTCCTGGGGCACCCAAAGAGCCACCAGAGTCCATCCTTCTCTCAGCCACCAGTGGCTCTGGGGAACATTCCTGCTGGCTGACATTTCCCAGGGCGGTGAGGGAAGAGGAAAAAAAGGCACTTTTCCCCATACTAATTCTTGCAACATAAAAAACAAACAAACAAACAAAAACCCTACCACTCCCCAAAATAACTGCAATAGCTGTAAAGCCTGACACGGCCAGGGGTAGAACTGCTACAGCTTGGCTTGAAAACAGCACTGCCACCCCGTCCAAGCAGTCATATCCCAGATGTGAGACACCATGTGTGACAAAACCCAGAGGAAGGACATGCAGGAGGCCTGTAATTGTTGCAGACTCCCATCTCAACATGGGGACATGGGTGGGTGACCTCGGGAGTCCCCAGCACCGGTGATGGCTGCAGAGGTGGCTCTGTCCTCATGTCCCCATGTCCCCATGTGCATCGGGAGCCTGAGGGGGGAGGGCATGAGAAAGGGAGGGAGGAAGGCATGAGGCAGTGAGGAATATCACTCCATGGAAATCAGGGTGAATAAGTAATTTGTAACCGTATCACAAAAGCTGTCAGTGTGCGCTCGCTCTCCGAGCCATTTGCAGGACATCTGTAATGATTTTAATCATAATTAAAGATGGTATCCTGTGAGCACACGGAAGGAGCACGGCTCGGGCTGTGCATACGGCCTTAATTCTGCTGCACTGCGGCTTTGGGGAGATTTCCAGCGGAGCCATCAGCTTTGCTGGTGCAGAGGGGATGTGCATTGTGTTTTAAACTATATAATTAATTGAGTGCAATGCTCTGTAAGGAGCGAATTCTGCCTAGAGATTTGGGTAATTCTATAAACATGGAGAAGGAGCAACGCCCAGTGCTGGGCAGGGAGGGCATGGCAGTGTAGGGAGCGGGTGCTGCAGAAAGCTGGGGAGAGGGAAAGGCTGAGATGGGGTGAATGGTGGGGGGGGAGATGTGAAAGTGGAGGGCTGGGTGCAGGGTGCAGCCAGTGCTGCCCTGCAGCCCTGGTCCAGACCCGTTACTTCATGCTGCACATGCACTCCACTTCGAGCTCCGTGTCTGCACGGAAAGAGTCTGTCCATAGTTTAAATATCTTCAAGATGACAGTGCGGAGAAGAGAATGGACTGTTCAGGGCTCGAAAAAGGATGGCAGAGCAGAAAACAATGGTCTGAGGCAAAGGAAAGAATGCTTCAGGAGCCCTCAGCCAGAGCCGCGCAGGGCGGCGGAGCAGATGTAGCGACGTCTGCTGCAGGGCTCAGCGGCTGGAGACAGTCAGTGCAAGTTCAGATGAGCCATTCTCTGGGAAAATGCAGTGATGCCTCCAGGGAACGGCTGAGCGCCTCTTCTCATCTGCATGAAATATGTCCCAGAGCTCAGCCACCACCCTCCCTGCAGGGGCACCCATTCAGGGCAGCCCCGTACCCTGCAATGCTCTGGGGGCAGCGAGCCATGAAGTTCAGAAAAGGTGGGTTGTAACAAAAAAATCACTGCAATAAGCAAGGGCTCTGCAGTAAAGCTGTGCCAATTGTGGGTGTGTGGAGGCTTTGGGCAATGGGCAGCTCCCCTCCTCCTGGACGAGGGTTTGCAGCATGCACTGTGTGGCCGCCTGCCCACTTCCCTGCATGGGAAGGTTTCGGTGGCAAGGAGAGATGCAGCAGGCACACGGCACAGAAAGCAGTCAATCCCAAGGGGACAAAGGCACAGGGTCATTGCAGAGCCCTGGACATGTCCTGCTTCCATTCCACGCATGGAGGAGCAGCCACAGCCTGGGACAGGCAGAGGAGAAGGTCGGAGCCCCAGCAGCAGTTAATCAGAAATGAGTATCTATTTCCCTGCTGCGCCCTTTCCAGTCTCCTCCAGCACTTTCAGGTGCGTGCAGGGGGATCATTGCTGCAGGCAGGAGGTCCTATGGCCAGCATCTGTCCCCAGCAAACAGGAGAGAATCTGCTTCCTGGAGCTGCCCTTCCATTTACCAGGAGGGGGGGAGAAACACTGCAATACTTGCAGTGTCAGCAACAGAGCTACCACGGACCTGACAGCCCCTCGTGCAGCCTTTGCCCTGGAAGCTTCAGGGTTTCATTTCCAATTAAGTTTTTCATATGGTAACATTCAGAACTTTGATGCTACTTTTGCCTAAGAGAGAACATACTTTCACTGTTGTGCCCAGCCCAGGAATGACTTCTCCACTATTAAAATGTAATTTAATTTATCTCCATGGATTTTGTGATGACTGGGATTTGTTCTAAGGAGACCTTTAAAGGAGAACTTTCGCATTATTAAATGTATGTGCAAGGAAGCTGAGTTCTGGCATTCTCTGATAACCAAATTTCTTTTCTAGCCTCCACTATATCCATCATGATAAAAGCCCTGCCAAAGCCCTAACTCAAGCCATGCTTCTGGCATATTGTGAAACGCATCGGGGGGAGAAGGAAAGAAGCCCACAAGATGCTCCAGTGCGGTATTTTTTTTAATCAAAGTTTCAAGGATATTGATGGTTTACCTCATAAGGTAAACATTTGTAGCCCAGTTGCTTTTCCCAGGGCTAAACCAGAAACAAGTGGCTCTCAGAAACTGCAACGAATTTGCTCTGACAGACTCCAGTTTGCTTCGAAATGAGTTTTCTTAAACTTCTCAGCCTTCCTTCCACACATGGGGCTGCAACGTGAGGGCTCCCTGGGGGCTGCAGGGTGGCTGTGTTTTTGAGGGATGCCCCTCCACCTGCACAGCACAGTGCCCATCCCCAGGGTCACTGTGTGCTGCAGAGGATGTCCTCCCCCGCTGCCCCCTGGCACCCTCAGGCTCACCCAAAAGGTGACAGAGGGGCAGCTTTTGTGCTGTCTCTTGAAGTGACTCAAGTCCCCTCCACCCAGTTCAGGCACTGTGTCCCACAGCCTCCCCGGTAGCACTGCTCCTGCAGCCCTCCCGTGCGGGTTAACCCTACACTGAGTCGCAGTGGCACTATCTGGAATAAGGGAGCAGGAGAGGGGTGGGGGCTGTGGGTGCCGGTGCCTGTTTGGGCAGCCTGTGGGATCCTGCTGCTCTGCCTCCTGCACGCTGCACGCACAGCCCGGGTGCAGCACGGCTCTCAGGGCTGCATTTGTTGTGCACAGACAGCTGGCCGCAGGTGTCACCCTGACAGCCATCCTCCTTGGCAGAGCTGGCATCGGTGCACACCAGCTCCAGCTCCATGATCGCTACATGCTAGAAGGTGGGAAGGATCCTGGGGCTGATGTCTGCCAGCACACACCTGAATGCCAAGCAAACCTCAGCAATGTGAGCTCCAGGTCCTCTCTGCTCTCCCAAATCTCCCTCGAGAGTCACCATGTGTGTGACCCATTCCTTGCTGTCCCCAGCGCTCACCCAGCCGCGGCTCAGCAAACCCACACCCCACGGAGGGAACAGCACGAGTGATCTTCAGTTCAAGACTCGCAGTGCTACTGTGCTCACTATTAAAAGCTCCACGCAGAGCATGAGATTTCCTGCACACAGAGAGGAAGGTATCTGTTTTTAGAGCCTAATTTTATTGCTTCCCTAATGTATTAGCTCATGGACCAGAGCCATGGCAAACCGTGCTGTGAAAAGTGCTCTTTTCCCTAGGAGTGTCTCCAGGGCATAACAACGGCTCTGGAGCTGGGGTCGAGCCAAGATGCTTTCACCACCAAAGCTGGCATCGCCCCGGGACTGTGTTCATGGCACAGCACCATGCTGGCAGCACCTGGCATGGGAGGACGACGTGCCTGTGCAGTCCTGGCCTCCGACCGCACAGAGCTGCTGCTCTGCCTTGTGAATAAGTCAAAACCTGTACACTGCTTGTTACAGAGACGCTCGCTATTTTAACAGGCTGAAGTGGGAGAAGGGAAAGAGCTGCCAGCTCCCAGCTGGACTGTGCTTTGGGAGCTAATGGAGGATTAGCCCAGCAGCGTGTCTTTACAAATCGTTGGTTCCCAGAGTACACAAAGCAAAGCTCTGAGAGTCTCAACGCAGAGGCAGAGACAATTATTTTGGGAAAACGATTGTGTTTTCCAGCAGGGCAAGCACAGATGGGACCCTGAGCACTGCTGCTGCCACCAGCTGAGCCCCACTGTGCATGCTCCACACTTGTGCATCCCAAAGCAGAGAGGGTTTGCAGAGCAGGGCTGCTCCAGATACCTGCTGGCATGACCTGGAGCCAGGAAACTTTTCCAGGAGAGGGGAGGCTGATGGGGATGGCTGCTCTGCTCAGCACAGCCTCTCTTCAAGGTGTCAGCTAACTCACAAGCTTGGGATGGGGTGAGACCCTGCACAGTACTCGTAGAGGCCCCAGAATGCACTGACCAAGAACACAACACAACCCTTCAGTCTTCCCAGTGCAGCATTGCACCCGTCTCCAGACAGGGAGGGAAATCCAGGGCTGCCCCCACTGCATGGGCTCATGCTGGAGCTGCCAATCCCCATGCCCTGAGCTGACTGATGTCACCACATCCCACTGCCACTGCATCCCACTGCTACAAGTTCCCCTGCCATCACATCCCACTGCCACCACATCCCGCTGCCACTGCATCCCACTGTCACC
>JAPSGF010000057.1:2041736-2052307 GCA_035772895.1 Perdix hodgsoniae | reverse complement strand
TCACATCCCACTGCCACCACATCCCGCTGCCACTGCATCCCACTGTCACCACATCCCATTGCCACATCCCGCTGCCACCATATCCCTCTGCCAGTCCCACGCTGGCTCACACTGGATGCTGCAGCACACAACAGAGCTGCAGTACCAAACGCCAACCCGTCCTGCTCCCCACACTCGCAGCTGCCCATTGACACAGGGACGTGTTGGATGCCCTCTCCATGCCCTTCCATCAGCTGTGCCCCCCTACCAACCGTACGCTGAGTGCACAACCGCTGGGGGATGAACACGTACTGGCTGCAGAGGGCACGGGGTGAGGAGTGCTGCCCACAGGGCCAGGGCTGCCCCTGTGCTGAGCTGGAAGCGCTCACTACTTATTTCACAGCAACTTCCGACATTTCAGAAATTGTTTTTGCTCCGGCTTGGAATGAAGACAAATATTTCAGAAATTTCCTGGATAACATAAAGTTTAAAATATCCTCCGAACTAAAATAGAACGGACAGGCTATCTCAGCACTTGTGTTATGTCACATTGTGCCAGTTCATGGTACGCTGCGCAGGATCACGGATGGCGTACCGATATAAACAAAAACACAAAGAAAGCCAATGAAGAGAGGAGAAAAGAAATGCCGAAATGAGAAATTCTCTGAAACGACTTTTTCGTTGTTGTTTTTCTTCTGCCTTGTGCAAATTAATTCTCTGTGGGGAAGCGCTGGATTTTCTCAAAGAGCACGATCTGGTCTGGAGGAGGAGGAGGACCGCCCCAGAGCGCTCCCAGCAGCATAGCGTGGAGTGGGTCTGCCTGCGGGCCACCCCCGGTGCCCTTCCTGCCCCCTCCTCCCTCCACCTCTTATCTTGTTTATGGAAAGCCAAATTGAGCCCCGCTCCGTGCTGTCGGACGGCGGAGATAAAGCCAAGATGGATCAGCCCAGCGCGGAGGTTCACCGCGGAGAGCAGCAGCGCCGAGCGAATGGGGCACCCCGTGCCCATGCGGAGGGGCTGGGTGGGCTCTTACCTGGAGTTGGCTCCTGCTGTCCCCGCACATCTCCCACCCGGACGGCTGCTCAGCGCCGGCACCGCTGTCCCACGCTGGGGCTCTGCAGCAGGCTGACCGCCGGGCGCCCGCTGGCACCCATCCCCTGTCCCGTGCCTCTCCAGAAAGGCTCTGCTGGGAAGCAGCGCCGAACCTCATGTCTCCAGCGCTGTATCCACCCCTTCCCACCCTCTTGGGGTTCGGTCCTGCCAGTTCCACTTGTGGGCTGTCCTCACCACTTTGGGCCTTTCTACCGCTCCCCTTCTTGTGGCTCTGGATGTCACCACAGACACGCTTTTATGAGAGTGGGCTTGTGCAAGGCTTGTATAAAGTGTTCTCAGAAATACGAGGTCCTGTCATTTGTAAAACTAATAAAAACGTCCAATAATTTTTACAAGGGAAAAATGAGTCATTGGATGGCACATTTCTCATTACTGGCATTTTACAATTAAAATGAGTATCTATTGAATCAATCCAAAGCTCTTATTGTTAGCAGACACTAATAACTTCCTGAGCTATTGAAGATACTTTTTTTTTTCTGAAGAAACATGACCCCTGACCATTGCATTTCTCGTCGAGAGTGGTATCCAGCTGAGACCAGCTCTGCTCAGCTCCTGCTGGAGTGGTTTCAAACACATCCTGATGAGACTGGTGGCTATAACTGGGTGGGAAATTGTTTTTGAGCCCTCAAAAATGTTCAAGATTTCAAAATTTTTCCCGTTCCACATGGGGCTGAATCCAGAATTGTTCAACTTTTTTTTTTTTTTAATTTTAATGAAAAAAAAAAGTTAAAAAATCATGGAAACCATCTCCGGAATAGCCAATAGCCATCGGTCACGTTGAGCAGAGCGGAGCGGGGATCCCGCCCGCCGCGCTGGTGGCTGCCCTGGCACGGCCACTTCTCCTCCCTCCCAGCATGGGATGCCCATCCCGGACCTCCCCACCTTCTCTGGTGACAGATGAATCCAGGACAACTTTCCCGAGTCACCGCAGCATCCGTGCATCCCTCAGGCAAACGCCAGCAGAGCCATCGCCGCCTTCTGCCTTGGGAGGATGGGCATTTTGTCAACTGCTTGCGCTTTCAGAACCTGCTAGAAGCTTCATGAGGGTTTAGAGATGGCTGATGTTCAACAGGAGCTACGCCCATCCGCTGCTGGCTCTGAAATTAGCCACCCTTCGCCTTGGGATGGATCCTGGCAACCCAACCAGCTTCTGCTTTGGGTGCTGCACAGCTGCAGTGGTCCTGTGGGGTTTGGCAGAGGGGTCCCAGAGCCCTCCTACATGGGTGCGCATGCTGGGGAGAGGTCGTGCATGCTGAGGGCAAAAGGTTGCTAACAAGCAATTAAACGGGGGCTACTGATGGAAGAATTTAACAAAACCAGCCCTGCAGCACCATGGGGCTGCAGCCACAGCTTGGAGGCTCCAGCAGCTCCCGGCCATCCCTGCTCTGCCCATGGCTCTTTGCCTCTCATGAGATTGTTCTGAAAGTCAACTGGAGGGCAGGAATAATTTCTGAAAGCTGCTCCAAATGACACAGTATTACTCAACGCAAAGCCTGCCTAATTTCTACAGCACAGCTTCCAGAGAAAGCTGCTGCTACGGGACATAGCGGGGGGGTCACAGCCATGGCCAGCTGCAGCTAACTCCTGTTGCCTGCAGGAGGTGGTGCCAAGGACAATGGCATCCACACACAGGACAGTGGCACCAGTGCAACCTCAGGAGTTCTCTCTCACCCAGGCATTCTCTCAGATGCTGGGATGTTGCAGCAGCCATTCCCCAGGATGCTTGCTCCCAGCGATCAGCACGGCTCCATGAAACGGACACTCAGGGCAGAGAGGAAGGCCCCACAGATCAGTCTGATGGGACACGGTGTGTGGATGTGGCTGAAAGCACTTGGGCTTTAGGTGACCTGATGCTTCTCAATGTTTTTGCTGGCACGTGTTTAGAGCCCTGAACTTCTGGGCTTTTTGGGGTGTGCTCTTTTCCCACATGCAGCTACCTGCATGTCCCCAGGGCAGAGAAGCCTTTTCACTAACACAACACCAGAAAAGAGAAGCCAAATTATGCCCATGTGCATCAAGAATACAATGAGTATCTGCACAGGGTCGGACATCTTTCCTCCAAAGTCCCAGTGGAGCCCAGGCAGCCAGGCTGCTGTCACTGGTGAGGAAGCTCAGTCCCTATTTATACAATCAAGCACGTGTAAAGCTGATGAAAAACTACCATGAAATCCCATTGCACAGCAGTAACAATGGGCAAGTGCTGGCTTCCAACACTGAGCACCCTGCCAAGGAGCAGGCAAGCACTGATCCTGCTGGGCTGCAGGGTCCAGAAGCTGCTGCTGCTGTCACAGCTCCTCTTTGAGCAGGTCTGCACGAGATTGGTCCCAGCTCAGCCACCTCTCCCTGCTTAAGCCCTTTGCCAGAAATGAGTGCCTAAAGACTTGATGGAAACTCCACTTGGTCCTTGCTAGAAGAGTCCTTATCTACAATGAGCAGTGGGCTGGCACAGGCACTGTGTGTTTGCTGGCTGAGCGGGTGCACCAGGAGGATGCTGGGCTCTGCTCCTCATGCACCACATGCTCCTTTCAAGCTTGGATCTCCCGTTTTCTCTTTGGAGGAGACAATCTTCTTGGGAAAACACCCTGGGAATAGGGATGCAGGGCCCAGATGCTGAAGACAAGCAGATGAAGTTGTTTTCCATTCTCTTATTGTGCAATGGCTGCAGAGCTGGAGACACTTTTCCTTTGCTACTGAATGTGGGGGCTGGGATGACAATACGCATTGTCATTTATAAGCACTCCATGTCTCTCCTGGGACCTACGTGCGTAAATCTTATATTTGCTTTAGCATCCTTTTGCATCTCAGTCTCTGCCTGTGCTGTCTATCTGTGGGATGGATATCTCCAAACACCCACTCCCAGGAGCACTGCGTCTGTGCTCTGCCATACCCCTCTCCTCCCACTGTATGGGAATGGCTCCTCCTGGAAGACAACAAACTGCTCACCAAACCCATCCCAGCCACCATCTTGCTGCTGCCAGGTGCCTGAGCAAAGTGCTGAGGACATGGCCAAGAGCCTGCAAGAATTGATAAGCCCTTCCCTTTATGCTTTGTACTTCCCATTCAAGATTTTATAGGATTTCCCCATCACTCAGAGTTAGGAATGTGCTTCCCCAGCCACGGTACCACCAGGCTAGCCACGGGGATGGCTCCCACGTGCCATCACAGCTCCTGGCCCTGCAGGGCTGCCTTGTGCCTGGCCCCTCTGCCTTTGGTGTCCCTGCTGTGGGGACTCATCGGCTGATGCCGCAGGATTTCCTCGCCCCACCGGGGCTGCACAATAGCGGGGACAGGCTGCTCTGCAGACACCCTAATCCCTGGGTGATTGTGCCGTGCTTCAGGGGAGGACAGCGGCTCAATGATGCTTTGCAAGGTTAGCAGGAACGTTAATCCGTACAGGAGGAAAAGGTGACAATTATTGAATACCGTGGCTGGGAGCTTTTGTGCTGCCCTTGGGATGAAGGGCTCATCCTGGGCAATGGTTTAGGCACTGATGAGGACCTGCACTGCATGGGGTCACCTGGGCACTGCCTGGATGCAGGTGTAGGGTGGGAGTAAGGACAGCATCTGCGCCCTGAGCTGTGCTGCCAGATGTCTGTGTAGCCTGGCCCTGCTTCTGCTCTGTCCATTTGAATTTCTGCCCGAGGAAGGGAATTTCTGCCATCATCCAATGAAAGCACAAACATGCACACAGCCAGCGCACACACGGATGGCTCTGGACAGCAGCGGAGTTTCTTACTGTCTGCGTTCAGCTTCCAGAAAATTGGGTGTCTCTTACAATTCAGAGCTTCCCCAGAAGAAGTGCAGTTGATGAGCTCCTGCTCTCCGGCCATACGCAGCTTTAGCAGGGACAGCATAGCAGGCGCATTTCTCATCCAAGGGAAAGGCTGGGAGGGATCACACTGAGAGCAGCATGCCCTGCAACCTGCTCTGCGCTGCAAGTACCGACGCGCTGTCCCCACCTGACCCTGGGCACGACCCTGCTGCACACCGATAGCCAACAGCATCCCAAACACTGGGCCCGGTGGCAGCAGGGACATGTGAGTGGCCGGAGCAGGGGACAGAGCAGTGAGCAGACGCAGGGCAATGGGTGTAAATGATGCTGTGTGGCTCATCTGGCCGCGTGCATGTGTGCTCCCTCCTATGTGCGTGTCTGAAGCGTTACAGCTCCGTGGATTTCAGGCACCGCAGGCAGAAAGTACAAATCTGCATTTGATTAAAAGAGGCCTTTGTAATATAACCTATATGAGACTGCACTTAACACCCATCATCCTGAGGAAAGCCCAGGCACTCCTCCAGCCCGATGGGCTGCGTGCCTCTGGGGCAGATCTCCCAGGGACATGAGACTGCCGGGGCAGGAACTTGGACTGAGTTTCTGTGTGGATTCTTCCCCCTTCGAGAGAGGCACAATGGGGCTTTGCATGAGTGATACAAACATGCCAGTTGTACTTAAGGTTGACAAATAATGTAAACCACACAATCTGGTTTGAGGGAAACGACTTCACCACAATTTATTTTAGTGCTTTAAACATCACGCCAAACTCTGTAGTGAATTGCTAAATTAATGCCGGGCTGCCATCTAAATAGACATCTTCAGATCACAAGCATGTTATAGGGGGAACAGTTTCCTTTGAAATGGTTCCCACAGCTTAAAGGCTGTGCAGAGAAAAAATGTGCCCAGGATTCAATAGCTGCCAACATGTGGTGGCCACATTTCTCGGCCGCTATTGGCCAAGACGATCTGCAAAGCTGAGGAAGCATCATTTGAGGTGGACTGATGAACCGGTGATTGTGGAGAGGCAGGGAATGCCACGGGCAGATCCCTTCAAGGAGAAAGATAGAGCAGAAGGGCACTCACTCCCAAGCTCTTGGTTTGGAAGAGGTGTGCCCTGTCCAGGAACCCGCTGCACACTTTCTGTGCTGCTCGTGATGAAGCAGAGAGCCCGGCAAAAGCACGGTGGATGTTTATTCTACTCTTGATTTTCCATCAGCTTCTTGGGTGATGTAATCAGCACTGCTGTGTTAATTCTGCTCCCCTGGTGGCAAGAGATCGATGGTGATTTCCACCCAATCACAGTGGTGTCCCAGATCTCATAAAAGAAAAGCTCATCAGGTTCAGCCAGGCTGCCTAGGGATAGGGCAGGCTCACCAGTGCTGCCAGGACCTAGAAGCTGTTTTAATACCTTTCTCATCCCAAAGTCCATGACTGCAGCAGTGGGGGGTAAAGAGAGCAGGAGTGAACCTGTCCCTCAACAGGCTGGAGCAGCTGGGGAGTGAAGCTGAGTGTGGGATGAAGGATGTGCTGAAGATGTCCTCATCCTCATCCTCATCCTCATCCTTATCCATCTCCATCCTCTCCGGCTGTTCCCTGGGTGGATCCAGCTGCTGGGTGCTACAGAACTCATGAGAACAAATGCACAGCCCAGAGCTCACCCCAGCACTCTGCTGAGGCAGTAGGGCCAGGAAAGCTGCCCCCTGTAGCCCTAGAGCAGGGAGGCTCAGGGTAGACATAGATGCCACACGTGTGCTTCACAATGCCACACTTCAAGCTCTGGAGGTAGCCTTGCATCCAGCAGGCAGGCTGCTAGCGAGCTCCCCATAGACAAAGGATGAGAAGACAAAGGAAATGGAAGGGAGATGTCACTTGGCCACTGTTCCCACCCAGGCAACTTGCTTTTTGTTTCCCCATCACCAACCCCAAATCCTTCTTCCATGCTTTCGTGGCTCAGTCGTTCTTTCCCCTTATGGTTTCCTTCAGCTGAGCTGGAGGAAGAATAAAGAAATGTCTTTCAGGGCCCCAGCCTCTTACAAGGCTCATAAATATGTCTCTGCTTAAAAACTCAAGGATTAATTAACTCATGAGTATCTCCCATCCAAAGCTCTGGGAAAGAGCACCCTCCCGTGCAGGACGCAGCCCTTCTGTGGGAGCAGAATGGGGATGGGAATGGGTGCATGGGTCCCCAGCTCCCCACTGGCATAGCTACCATCAAGCCCCCAGCCTCATGGCTGCTGTGGGGCTGTGCTGCCTTTACAGTGTTTTCAATTAAGAGCAATTAGACAATACCCACGCTTGGTGGTCTGTCATAAATTTTGTGGCTGACGGTGCCATGGGGAAGCTTTGAAGCAGGGGTTGGTGGCTCTGGGCGCATCTCAGGGCTGGGTTTGTGAGAAGTGCCAGTCACCTTCCTCCTGTGTGACCCCAACGGGTGCCCAAAATGCAGTGCTGCCATTGAGTCCTGTGCCAGGGGAAGCGCACTGCGCTCCTCCCAAGAGGTGCAGGGGTGCAGTGCTCGATGCCTGCACAGCACCTGGCCTGCATCCATCTGCCCTGGGGTCCCCTCTGGTTTCTGCTCCACACCCCAGCGTGGTCGTGCCCTCACAGCCCCTGGGCAGGGTGGGTATCCGCCGCAGCCATTTAGTCCTTGGCACAGCATGACTGCCCAGCAGTGGCCGGTCCCTGATGAACTGGAGCTGCCAGGAGCCACTCCTTCCTCAGTGGGTCTGCGCGGAGCTGGTACGAAACAAACAACTTTTGCAACATGTTTTGTTTTCCATCATTACATTTTAAAAAGTAAATAAATTAAAGCCATTTCACTGCCACTTCGCTATGTCAAGTGTAACCTGAGTGCCGCTGGCACGGATGCAGCACGCGCTGTCCCCAAGGCTTTATGGCACTCAGAAGCTGCGCAGGGACAGTCCCTGCCATGCCACCCCTGTGGCCGTTACCTGCTCTCCTGCTGACCTTTGCCCAAGGCACACAGGGCTGGAAGGGCACGGGGAGCTGAAGCACAAAGGGATGGGGTAGTGTTCTTAGGGCTGGCACAGAGCTGTTCTCCACTGGTCCCTTGTTGCATCTCCCACCTGCAGAGCCAGGCACAGGGCTGGAAGCATCTCACCTCCCATGCTCACACCTATCCACTGCAGGCAGAGCCAGGCTCTTGTACAGCTCCAGGGTGATGCACTCCAAATCCTATTGGAAACACAAAGCAGAGAGGGGACCGCCCGAGCTGGGAGCACCACCAAATGCCTGCATTTTGTCCTCTCCGTGAAGGATGCTGTCTGCACCAGGGACAGACCCTGATGCTTTTGGCATCGCACTCAAAGCGCCCACTGATGTCATGTGAAGTGCAGCTTGGCCTTGGGTGTGAAGGGCTTGGCGTGGCTTCCAGTTGGCCTCCTCACTGCTTCCCTCACCGCTCGGGGACGTGATTAATTTGCTCCATCGGAGGGGTAGCTTTCAGCTGAGAAGCAGGGATCTTCTGGTTTACCAGTTGGTGAAAGTGGCTTCCGAAGTGCAGGCCTCCCCTTCTGCTCACAATCTGATTAGGGAAGAGCTGCCATCAAACCACTGCCTGCTTTTGTCCCGACACCAAAATGTGTGAGTGTGGCAGCAAGCCTGGCCTCCATGAAGGTCTGTCGTAGAGCAGCTGCTATGAGCAGCAAAAAGAAGAGGAGCTCATACTGTAGGAGCTGCTGCTGAGAAAGTGCTGCAGAAATCCAGCAGTGCTTTCATCTGGGTGTTCCGTGTTGGGCACCGGGCAGAGGGCACTGGGCAGCCCAGGGGCAGAGCAGCACGTGGGGCTTCACTCTGAGCCAGAGAAGAGGAAACATTTCAACAAACCATTTTACCAGAAAACATGCAAGTGACTTTTTAAATAACAACATCCAAATGAAAACAATGTGAGCTTCAAAGCCTGTCCTCGAGATTCTTTGTGGTTCGGGGATTTTCTGAAAGGAGGACTCCTTCTGAGCCTGGAGAAAGCAGCACCCAGACCCCCTCTCCCCTTCCCGGAGGTGCCTGCAGTGCCCACCCTGCTCAGTGCTGAGGATGCTGTGCTGCTTGGGGCTCCGCTGCCGCACAGATTGGCTGTTTGGTGGCTGCCCCTTTCCCAGCATTTACCAGTAACAGAGGCAGGAGCCCTGACAAGCAGCGTGGCAACTGCTGTGGTTGCTCTAAAAGCAGTCTCCTGTTACCGAAATGTAAATGTTGACGTTTTAGGAGAGGAGATGCTGATGAAAATGGAGCTGGCCCTGTTTGTTTGTTAAAGCAGCTATTTTAAACAAGGTCTGTTCACACAGCTTGCAATTCGGAAGGAAGTTTTTCCAGCCATAATATCCTAGCTCAGCGCTGGGCAGACAATGGTTCAGCAGTTGCCCTGGATTAGCTCAGTGAAGTCACCCCACGGAGCCCAGGGAAGGGCTTCTGGGAAGCGGCGGGGTTTAATTTAGCGCCGCGGGGCAGGCGGGCAGGGGGGGATGTCCTGCAGTGCTGGACACCACACAGCTCAGGACAGCCCTCAGCACGCCCCTATCTTCATTTTTCCCCAGGAATAAAGCTTGCCTTTAAATGTTACCTATGCATTTTTGCAAATGCAAAACATTTTTTTCCTTAAAACACTTCCCCAAGCAGCGAACCTGGGGCACATCTATGTCTCCACCAGCAGCACCGGCAGTGGCGTTGCTCTTTAGCAGCACTACGTTCACAAACAGAGCCAGAACGATGAGAAGAAGCTCCTCCTGGAGCTGGGGAGGTTGCACTGTGTCTTTCAGGGCTGTGCCCTGCGCCACCCCCCGTGCCATGCATCCTGCCCCGTGCCATACCCATGCCACGCATCCCACCATCTGCCGTGCCCCATGCCATGCCCGTCACCCTATGCCATTCCCTGCACTGCAGCCACCGGGCACTGAAGCCCTGGCGTCACATCTGCTGCTCCCTGATGTGTTTACTTGGGGAAGCAGACGGGGCTCTTAGAGGGTGGCGGAGGCGGCAACACCAATTCCTTTATTCATTACAGTCTCATATACAAATAAAATCTTTACAAGCTTGACTTGAGCTTTTAAAAATGCCGTTTAGGACATGTCATTTGTATTGTCTGCCTTCTGCTCCCTTGCACCACGTCTGATCTCAGCGGCAGTAAAATCCCTCTTTCACGTAAAACCCAAATGAGTTTATTTTATTTGCAGGGCAGGGTGAGGGGAGCACTCACCGAGCTGCTCCCGTTGTACCCCACGGCCCCGGGTTGCAGAGAGGATCCTGCATGTCCCCGTCATGCAACATCCCATATGATTGCACTGGGGGAGTCTCAGAGGGTGTCTGTGGCGTTGCCAGAGACATTAGAAGGAGATGCAGAAAATTGCAGTGAGAAAATGCCCTCTCTATCTCCAGCTGCTCCATGGGTGCCAAGGTGTGAAGGTTCTGACTACAGAGGTGCACATGGAAATGCTCCATGAAGGGGAATGAACTGCAGGAGCACTGATCTGTAGCATGAGGTTTCTTTTGTTACGGGCTGAGATGAAGCTTTCCATTTCTTCCTCCTCTTGGTGAATCTTATTGTGATTAAATTAAAGGAATTCTCATTAAAATGTTAATATCCTTCTAAGACTGTTAGTTGTTTTTCTCAGCTCTCTCTGGTCTCCCTTCAGAACTTTTGCTGCCTTTTCCTAACGTTTTCCAGCTTTTCCTCTCTTTTCTCACCCCCCCC
>JAPSGF010000057.1:1988374-2041726 GCA_035772895.1 Perdix hodgsoniae | reverse complement strand
GGGGGCAGCAGTGCCTACAGACTCTCTAAAACCATACTGAAAAGACCAGGAATGATATTTATTTTTTCCACAGCAAAGGAAAAATATGATTATTTGTGGGCATTTTCCATTCAGGAGCATCCAACACAAATGTATTGTTCCTCTTTGAATTCCCAAGCATATGGCATTTTGTGCTGTTAGAGTTTAATATTCTTTTCATTACTGATATCTAATACAGACAAGTCTTGAGGGTTACACAAAACATATGTGAACCTAATTTGTTTTTACTGTGCCACATGTTTTTACTCCCTGCATCATTCAATTAGCTTCTTCTTTTTCTTTTTTTTTCCTTCTCAATCATGTGATCAGCAAAAACTTCATGCTATTTTTAAGCATGGTAAGAAAGTGAAAAACACATTTACTGTGGCTGCAAAGTAAGAGAAGTGTAGATTTCCCCTCTGCAAAAATAAATGTTACAGCATGAGAACAAAATGTGGTGCTGCTGCTATGAAAATTGAATATCTTTAGCAGGGCAGCTTTTCAAAATGCTGTACAGATTTTAGACAAATCCCTGAGAATTCTGGGCTTGAGATAATTAATCTGATTGATGGAGATGAGAACGGGCCTTGCAAGTAGAGAGATATGTGGCCAGAAAATGCCACCCTCCCATGTGTCATGGGGAACTTGCCATCTTCCTGCACCTCTTCATCCCTTGGCACCTTTCCCACCTCTCTGACATCTCTTCCAAGAGACCAACATGAGTTCATTGGCTACGTCATCTTTAATGATTTTTCTCTTCCCTGGTGTTTTCATGGGATCAGTATTTGTCTGGAGAAGCAAAAGGCATAGTTAGCCAAAAAGTACTGTTGGCTGTGGTGCTTTGCTCTCTGCTGGGCAATCACGCTCCATCAACTGCTCAAGTTGGGTCTGAGTTTGTTGGGAGACTGGAAATAAAGGGGACTGGGAAATGGGAAGAGTTTGGGATGCTGTGTGCAGGGCTTTTGTTGGAGGAAAAGTTATGATAAACCAGAACTGACCCACAACCAGAGGGAGATGTGGATGGATCAGAACCCAAGCTCTCCACCCTTCAGTTCTTGGAGATCAGCAGGGAGAGGGAGGCTGTTTCCCACCCACCTGGTGCCACTGGGAGCCCTCTGCACCCCAAGGTGCACAGGATGTTCCCTGTGCAGCAGAGCACAGTGATGGCAGCACTGCCCCAATCCCAGTGGGTGCCTGACGGCCAGGGGAACCTGATCCTCAGCAGCTCACCATGCCAGAGAGCTTCAGACAGCCCCACACGCAGGAAATCCTGGTGCTGCCACATGCTGCACGCTCCGTTCGCACACATGTGCCTTATTAGCAGTGTCAGAAGCCTCCAGCTTGTGGGTGACTGCTAACCACAACCACCAGCGTGAACCTCCTGCTTGGGGGTCATTCACAACAACCCGCAGAAATGCCTCAGAATTGGGCCATGTTGAAAGAAGCGGGTGGGTATTTTCAATAAATAAATAAATAAATAGATAGATAAATAAATAACCCCCCCCTTTATTATTTACTTATTTGGGCCTCTTAGAATTTGGGAGTACTGCAGTAAAAAGACTGTGGACATCTGGAACCTTCCAGACCAGGCATCCAAGGGTGGTCATAGTAGGACAGTCCCATCTGTGGACTGAGCTCATGTTTTCCAGGCTCTGTCTGCTCCGTTGCAGATATTCATGGGTACCCGCCTACCCAACGATGACCAAGGTCTGGTGTCTGAGCCATCAGGACATCTAGGGCGAGCCTGACCCCAAGCTACAGACATCCTGACCATACATCTCTATCACAACAGCTGACCTACCATTGCTGCAGATGGTTCTAATTGCAATTAAAGCATTGAAGGGATCAAAAGTTTGGGTACACTATGGATTAGAAATGCACCTTCATCTCATGGCTTCCAGCATTACAGACTTAAGCTCTTCCCAGCGCAGTGGGGCTGCGAGCTCGCCTGCATGCACACAGGCAGCACAAGGCATAGCAGAGATCTTAGTTTGGGGAAGCGATGTTACAGCAAGGCCCCAGACAGGACAAGATGAGAGCCAAGTAGTAGTTCTTGGTGGGTCAGCAGCTCCAGGCTGAGCTCTTGGAGGTAGTTCTTCACCCAGCAATGCTCCATCTGAGGCACCCACGCACTGTGCGGGAGCCACGCCATGGGAAACACACAGCTGGGTGCCTGTCCCTCTGCGGAATGGGAGAGCAGAAGCAGCCCACCTAAGCCGAGAAGAAATTGAATCTGACTTTACATAATGTCGCACTGCGTGATGGAAAGGAAGAACAGGACAACCCAGCATCATTCCCAAGTTTCTTCTCCCTTCAGGAGGAGGAAAACTCTGCAGAAACCACAGGTAGGTGTCGGATGGGGACCCCCAGCCTGCGCTGCAGGCAGAGGCCAGGCTGCAGTGCACAGAGCTGGGAGGGTGCATGCCATTTGAACCACGGGGTGCTGCACCACACATCTGGGTCAGATACTGCCAGAATAAATAATCCTTTGTGCTCAGGAGCCTGAGTCAGCCGTGCAGCTGGGTTCTCCGGCAGGTCAAGACTCATGCTGGATCTGTGTCACGGAGTGTATCTAACCTGAGCTTCTTTTGTTATGGGCAGGGATCGGTCTTCAAAGGGTTAAGGGTAATTTGAATGATTCCTTTTGTTTAGATTCATTTCAGGTTTCGTGATTTCTGTTATTACTGCATAAAATCACTTGCAGGCACTCGAGGTGGGGGCTGGAGGGAAGTATAGCTGTAACAGATGTGAGCTAATTGGAAGCACAGCAGCAGCACCAGCAAGTGCTGCACGGCGCTTTGGAGGCCGAGAGCAGCCACAAAGGCTTTGTCACACCCTATCTGTGAATTACACTGGCCGCAGGGAGAAACAGCAAAGGAGAAAACATGCCAGGGTAGGATGGAGAATGCTAAATAGCAAGGACGAACTTCAGCCAGCATCTCAGCCCTCCTCGCCCTGGGCCACCGTCAGCTGAGATAACAGCACCAGGTGTTGCCCAGCTCCCAGCTCCTCGGCTGTGCTTTGAAGTTGGATCCTTCTGATTTCTGTTCGGTTTACAAATAAAGCTGCCTGTGCCAAGGCAAAGAGGATGATGCCTGCAGAAAGCAGCCCGTTCTGGGTGCGACTGCTGCTGGGATGGACAGAGCTGGGGGCAGTGTGCTGCCTGATAGGGACATTTGCTGCAATGCCACATGTGGGACGGGATGGAGTTGGGATGTGACAGGATGGGATGGGACACCTCATCCTACAACCAGTTGAGGAGCCAGCCTGCTGCGTTCCTTTCTGCTGGAAAACATTTGCTGTACCACAGCTCCATTAGTCAGGGCAAGTCTTAGAGCTGCCAGATTATTCATTGCAGTGATTCAATATTCATAATATTAATAAATACCACTCGGAGAGCCATTCAGCAGGCTGCAGTGAGGTAGGCTGGCAGCTGCTGCTTTCATAACTTCACCACCGCCTGCTCCTTTGAAGCAACACATTAGAGAATTTTGGGGGCAGTTTCCAAACATGGATTAAAGCCCTAAAATCCCATCTGTGCAGGAAAACTACAGTAGCAGAGTCATTCAGCTGTCAGTAAACCACACAAGCTTGTGACAAGCATCACCTCTGTATTCCTCCAGCAGCAGGGCAGCTCCCATCACTTCCAAACACCGTCGTGAGATGCTCCGCTGCCACTGGGGATGCTGCTGTGTGAGCTGAAGGCCACAAAAGAGGGTGGCAGAGAGGTGTCAGCGAAGCCCCTCCATGCCAAGTGCCAGGTGCCTGCCCCACTGGTAGCCCCACGGCTCTGCACCATCATGCTTTCTGCCTCCTGCTGCCCACCAGCCTGCCTGCAGCAGGGAGCAAAGCACAGCCAGGCTGCCTGCAGGGCACTGCTTGGGTCTGCCTTGCTTCCCCAGAGCAGAGCAAAAGCTCCTGTTACAGTAACACCCACAGAAACAGCCCCGCCGTGCTGAGAGGCATGGGGTACCCCAACCTGCCCCAAACCTGTGGTCCGCCCCGCCGGACTGGGGGAATCTGAGAGGTCTGCACAATAAAAATTCAAAGCATCCCAATCCAATAACCAGATGGAGCTGCAGGTGCTAATGAGATTGTGCATTGTCTGTCTTTCCCCAGCTTGCATCTGTCAAGGGCTTTCTATGCCCCACCATGGCAACATTTGCTTTAATTAAAGAATCTCCGCACTGCACCAGAGGGCAGATTCACCCCAGCCAGGATTTGCTGCATTCACCGAGCCGCTAGACAGTCTGTCTCTTGCTGGGGATTAGGCTCCGGGAAACTCTCAGGCTGTTTGGCATAGAAAAGCGGGAGAGTTTCTATGGGACTTTGAAGGACATAGTTCAATTAACTTTTCTCACTCTCTTTGGGCCAGACACAGGGTACGTCTGGTGGCTCGCACCCCCGGCAGGTGATGGGGCTTGGGATTAATTACAGAGCTGACATTCCCGGAACTCTGCTCTCCCAGGAAAGCCGCCGGGTGCTGGGAGCTGTCGGTTCCCAGCCGCCTCCTGCTACTCTCCCACTGCTGCCTGCCTCCATCTCCATCACGGTGCTGGAAAATCCCATCCATCACCAAGCTGCTGGCACTGCTGTGGGTCCTGCACAGCCTGCTCGCTCCAGATCTCAGCCATCAGAAAATATCGGAATAAATCACCGAGAAAATATTAGAGAAAGATAACAAACTGTCTTCCCATATGCTGTCATGATACTTGGTTCTTACTCTTTGACAATCACTGTCTCTGGCATCTTTGGAAGGGCTCTGCTATGGGGGCTCCTCTGTTCCCCCAGACCTGCAGCTTATCCATCAGATGCCCATCGTGTATCGTCCGCTCTTGGGCCACGGCACAAAACGCTTTCTCTGCACCACCAGGACAAGGCTTCTGCAGTCCATCATTTTCGAATGTTCCTTCTCTGTTTCGCCTTGTATCAACAGGACACGGCTTTTACCATGTGTTGGAAACCAGCCTTTAGCTCATCACCTCCTTCCCCAGCAGGTGTGCAGCACAACCTCCTGTGCCCACCGGTGATGCCATTTACCAGCACTGCACTGCTGATGCTCAGAGGCATTCTGGCAGCACCGCTCCCCAGGCACATCCTGCACCGGGCTGTTATCCTTAAACCCCATTCCTCTGCATCAGCAGGCGGGGTGCTTACAGTGGGTCCAGGTCCCAGTGACCAAGGTGCTGGGAAGAGAAGCAAGGCTACAGGCAAAACAAAAGCCTAAGCTCTGGGTTCAAGATTTGGCTTGGATTTGGTCAGAGGGGATATATTCTCAAGAAGAAGCTTCGCCACTCAGCCATTGGGATGTGCAGCGCTGCAACCTGAGCTCCTCGGCGTGAGTATTAATGAACGTTGGAAAAAGGCACTGGAACAGCGATAGCGGTGGGAAATGTGTCTGCCCATATCCTGCCAAAGGACGCGGCTCAGCTCCCAAAATCACAGCACCCTGTGCAACCTGGTTGATAGAACCAAAAACGTCTTTCGAAAGAAATCTGGAAATAGACCGTTGATGCTATCAAAACATCCTGTTTTGACATTTTCTGAATGAATCATTTCGGATTTTTTTTATTTGAAATGACCTCACCGCCTTCTTCTTCTTTTTTTTTTTAGGGTTAGAATGGAATAGATTGTAAAACGTCGTAACCAAAACAAAACAAGTGATCTGTGCCTCAGAGAAGCATTTCCTCCCCTCTCCCTCAGCATTTCCTTTAAGGTTTTATTTTCTGAGTGGAGAATTTCTAAATATTTGAGTTCTGCTCCACCTTGAAGCCAAACTTTGCAGTCTCGGGATGATCCCACCATTGCAGACACCAGGCTCCTCTCCGGCACTGCAGGGTTTGTGCCTCCCGTCCTCTGGGACCCCATGTTGGGTGGCTGGGGGGTGAGTGGCCGTGGGTGGCCCCGACCTGGCTGGGGGTGACCCAACGATTAGCACTATCTGACAACGTGTTAGGATTAGAAAACTCATCAGAGAAATCTCCAAAATGAACGCTTTTTTGGTGCGTGTGTGCGAGTTAAGCTTTTCTGCCCCAACCAGGAACAGATGTCTGAACTGGTTGATGAATTGGAAACATCTGAAACAACTTTCCAAGCTGAAGTACAATAAATATACCTTTCATCACAATCCCTGCAAGAGGGTTTTAGAGGCAAAAATCACTGAAGTGTTTAATACGGCCCACGGTGAAGAATCATTATAACAAATGAACCAAATTAAATGAGCATTTCTCCCCTTCTCAGTGACTTGCCCGGGATTCCAGGTGTCACCTTCTGAGCTTTGTTCCACTGGCCTTCCCTGTTTGCTCTGTGGACACAACAGGGCTGCTCCTGGGTCCCCAGGCACGGTTCTGAGCTGCCCACCACCTCTACGCAGATGGAACCCTCAGATCCATCCAATGCTCTTTGCAGCACTGGTGCATGGCAAAATGATGGAGTGCTCCAGGGCTACGGCTGTCTCCTGTAGCTCCAGTCCCTGCATGCTGGGGCTCACAATCTGTCTGGGAGGGAGTGCTGTCGGGACCAGAAGTAATCAGCAAAGCATCCTCGTGGGTTAGCACCAGAAACATCTGTCAGAGCCGTGGAGGGCGTTCTGCCAAAGTTCAAGTGGCTGTCATTCCCGCTGTTGATCCCATGACCTGGAGAGATGAGAATCTTTCAGCAGGAGTTGTCAGGAAGAGTTTATTTTTCCATGTCTCCGCTTGGCTTATTCCACCGAACAAAGTCATGTTCTATTGATTTATTCTGAGATCACATTTATTTTCCCTTAAGAAATAAAACCCAATATTTCTCCCTTCAAAATTCATGTGCTCTGCATGGGATTTGAGGGCCCAATTTTCAAGCGTGAGCACATCCATAAAAAACTCACGCGCCAGCAGGTAGCACCATTTACACTTAGGAACCTGATACTGGAACATGTGCTTGTGCTCAGCGAGAAAAGCAACTCACTGCCTCGCAGCAGTTCGGCTTAGGAGGGGAATCCACTCCTGTTCACATTCCACAGCAGCTCAGGGCTCTGCATATTGGCAGGCACACAGCAATGCTGGGCACACTCCAAGGATGGGCACACATCAGTAACAAACTCACGCTGTTAGCTAACAGCCGTGCACTTTATTACACCCATGCATTATCAGAATGGTCAAAACATCCCACTCCATTTTGAGCTGGGGGCTCAGTGAGGGCTGGGAGCTCTGAGGCTATGGCACAGCCTCCTGCAATGAGATGCTGCTGCTCACACATCACTTCTGTGCCTTACACGATGGCACCCCTTCTGAAAAAGAAGACTCATTTCTTCCAGCTTGCTTGGTTAAAACTTCCCCAGGACTGTTCCTGTCTAATACCCAGAGATGTAGTGGGTGCCCCACTCCTGCACCCAAGAGCGGGCTGGAGGGGCTCTGAGCACCTGATGGAGCTGTGGGTGCCCCTGATCATTGCAATGGGGTTGGACTGGATGACCTTTAAAGGTCCCATCCAACTCTAAGGAATCTGTGATTCTGTGATTCTACTGCAATGATGGTAATCCTGGTTCTGCAGCCACTCTGTGCAGAATAGCACAGCACCAGGGTTGTCTTGAGAGCCTGAGCACCGATCAGCCAATTCTGCTAATTACCTGCTGGGCAGCCCAATGTTTGTCCTAACGAGCAGCACTGCCCTCCACCATCCATGTCAGGAGCCAGGTTCTGGGGATGCAGCAGTGACAGTGCACAGCTGGGTTGGTGCTGGCTGAGAACTAGGTTTACTTCATTTTAGTTTTCCTTCTTATTCCCTAGTCCATTTTTTCTATTCTATTTCTACGACTACAAATCTCAAAATCTTTCCCTGGTTCTTAGAGCAAACAGCCAGCTGCACACAGGCCATCGAACAGCTGCCGAGCACCTTGCACTATGAGCACCTACACGCAGCTGCTTCTAACTCAAGTCAAATGGGCTGATGTCTGTTCTGCTGCATCCTTGCCTTGAGACGCGTTCTTTCTTTCACTGCATTTTGCTTTGTTTTCTGGAAGGTTTCACCTGTCTTGAGAAGCTCCCACACTTTCATGCCCTGAACCAGAGGACTGAAATTTGGCAGGGAGCACCCCATACCATGCACCCTGCACTGTGCATCCCACACTCGGTACTTCACACCCCACATGGGGACAGAGCCCTGTCCCACATAACAAAGCCAGCACTGCTGTGTTCCATGGCACAGCCTCTGTTTCCTGTTGTCTGTTCCCGTTCAGATGCAGCTCAGCCCCAACCCAGCGCCTGCATGAGAACTTGCTCCATCTGAGGCAGCTTTCTCATTTAAGAAAAAAATACTCTGGAAGCCAGTGCCTCCCTCCCCCTGCCAGCAAGTTTAGAGTTTCATAAAGCCCGTGTGGTAATAGGTTACAAATGTACCTATCAGTTTTACATTTGTTTTTATTCAGGCCCTGTGAGCGCCCTGCAAACCCCGGCCCAGGCAGGGGAAGGCTGTCCTGCCCTTCCAGCTCTTTCCCTCTCTCCTCTCCAGAGAAGGCCATGAGTGAATTGTTCTTCCATAATCTAAACCAACACTCCTCTCCGGCAAATTGGATTTCAGTTAAACCCTGTGACTTATGTGCAAATCCTCACAGCGGATCGCCTTGCGCAAAGCTCCCCGCAGGGCGATGACAGGCATGCAGAGCCACAGCTTGCCTGGCTGCTGCACGGGGTGGCGTGGCCACTGCAAGCCTGCAGGCATTGCACCCTTGGGTGCTGGGCTTTGCACCCCTGCATGGTGGGCATTGTATCCTTAGGTGATGTACATTGCATCCCTGGTTGATGGGCATTGCGTCCTCAGGTGATGGGCTTTGCATCCTTAGGTGATGGGCACTGGATCCCCTCTTGATGGGTGTTGCATCCTTAGCTGATGTGCACTGCATCCCTGGTTTATGGATGTTGCATCCTCAGGTGATGGTCACTGCATCCCTGGTTGATAGGCATTGCACCTTTTCTTGGATGATGGTCACTGCATCCTCAGGTGATGGGCACTGCACCCCCGTGTCCCAGGTATCACACTCCCAGGCCTTAGCATTGACTTCCAGGTCATGGGCATTGCATCTCCAATTAAGAAGCTGAAAAACAATCCCAGCAATGAGATAAATAGCAAAGGCTGAGTTCTAAGAGTTTCATTTTGATGTCAGAAGTTCAAAACAGAGAATGTATCACAGTAAACTGTCAGTTCTGGCAAGTAGGCACTAGCTAGGTATCATACAAAATATATTTTTCTTCTGAACGTTATTGAACTTCTGAAGATATTATAAAGCTCAGTTCCCAGATGAGTCAACCAAACAGGTCTTCTTTGGATCATGTGAAACTGAAACTGAGCAAAGCCACCCATTTCTAATTTAGTTACATGGTGATTACATGGGTTCTCAGCTGAAAAGCAACAAGGACTTTTCCATGATGAATGAACATTTTTAGTGTCTGGAGTAGCAGCTGTCACACAGCTTGTCCTTCCGCCAAGGGAGGAACTCCAAGGGGATATCTCCATTCTGGCTTCATTTTGGTTTCTTGGTTTTGAGATATGGGACGACACTCATCCAACACTGCACACCCAAGGCCCTGAGCTCCGTGTGCAGCCGTGAGGGTGCAGCCAGGGGGATGTGAGTGGGCTCTCTCCCTTTGCTGCAGCTTTGTGATATTGGAGCGAAAGCTGCAGCAATTAGTGGGATCCACTTCCTGCGCAGTTATTTGGAGATATTATCAGGTCCTCCGTGATCGACTCTGCTACGGGGAGCTCTCAGATGGAAAAAATCTATTTAATTTTGTGGTCTGTTAGCAATTTAAGTTGAAGAAGTGGTGTTTGGTTCTATTGTTTTCAGGCTGCGATGTTCGTGTGAAAGATTTCTTTGATTTGGGTTGCTGCAATATACAGAGGAAACTGTGCGCACCATGCAGTAACAGCACATTTGTGAAGATGCAGATAATTGATCAGGAGCTGACTGGAAGAGAGATACCAATGTTGTTTGCTTAAAGGGATGTCATCGACTTAAAAATCATGTTGCGTTTATGAGTTACTTCACATGCTAAGATAGGCGAGACCTTGGAGCAATCCTCCCATGACTAAATGAATGAGGTCAGAAATTGCTGTTTTCCTCTATTTCACCCACTTCTGCTGGGCTTTTTGCTGTGTCTCGCCCATGCCCTGCGTTCCCCCTCTCTACAAGCTTGCACACATAGAGCAAAGCCTGGCTGCAGTGAAACCAAACCCATGTGCACAGCCTGTCCAGAATGGAGCTGTGTGATCAGAGAGCTTCTCCCTCTCCTCCAACCCTGCACCTGGGGCAGAAGATGCTCACTTGCCATGGGACTCCCACTCTTCCCAGAGGCTCCCACCCCCCTAGGAAGCTCCAGCAGGACCCACAGTTTAATCCCATCTCTGCCTTCTATTTGTACATTTCCAAATCTGGTTTGCATTAATCAGCCCCATTGTTTTAATTAGAATATCTCAAAGATGAGCAGCAGTCCTTGCAGTGATTTCTTTGGAGCTGCTCTCTCTGCGTGGTTAGATGTTGCTGTAGGGACGGGGTTCCTGTCTTCCTCTGGTGGCACAACCAGTGTGGGGCTGTGGGGAAGAAGCGAGCAGCACCAGGGAGGCAGGAGGGGCTGTGAGGTGGCAGGTAGAAGGAGGAAGTGCCCCAAGGGTTGGAATTCCTATCCTCTGCACCACGACCCCACTGCGATTAACTGGGGATGCCCAGCAGAATGATTTCCTTCCTCTCTGCAGTCGTGTATTTGAGGGCTCCCATTATGTCTGCGCAGACACAAACTGAACAAGGGCAGTTCTGCTGAGCCCTCAAGGATGGTTTCCAGACCCTGGCAGCCCCCCTCCCCCCCCCCCCCCCCCCCCCCCAACTGAGTCCATCTCATGCCCCCAAGCAGTGCAGGGTGGAACCTGTGGGTTTGAGCAAGGCAATGGGCAGCTGAGCCTGATTCCCAGGCTGCAATTGTGGCCACAGCAATGGGCTCTGCTCCGTGCTCTGCTTTTATGAATTTGATTGAAGCAGAGCAAGATCTCACTTCATTCAGCCCCCAGCTGAATTACAAGCAGCAGTCCTGGGGCTCTGCTCTCATAAATGAAATACATGCTGCGACGACTGCTCCATTTGCCAAGAGCTGTTAATCGGTGACCCAGCGCGGTGCTCGTAATCTGGCATTTTCCTGATTTCACCAACCTCTTCCAGCAGTTTATGAGCACTGAGCCGTATCAGAAGAGCACAGAGGCAGAGGGAACCACCACACTGCTGCCATGGGGTAAGGCAGAAAGAGGCTTTTCTTTTTTTCTATGGGCAAGTGCCACCAAGCCAGTCAAGGAGGTGGAGAGCTCTGGCCAAGGAGAAAATGGCCAAAAAGCTCAAATGGGATTAGGCCAAACCATCCCAGCTGCAACGTTACCTGCTTTAACAGCATCACATCTGCTGCATTTGGTACCACTGGTGCTTATTGGGCTTTAAGGATCAGCACAGACGCCGATGTAGCACATCAGTCAAACCGAACTTGGCTTACTAACTCCACAGTGACATTAAGCAAATCTGCTTTCTATTATTATTTATTTTATCCATTTAATGAAGCAGCAGGGATGGCTCTGTAATTAAGATCAAACTGGATTTTTCACTCAAAGTAAAACTCTCATTGCAAACTCGCCCTGAAACGTCGGCGCTTGAACAAGAATGCTGCTGCTGAGGTTTTACAAGCACGTCTCCTAGGTCGGTCATTGCAGTGGGAATGTCCCTGAAGGAGAAGATCCCCCAAGTGGGGATGCCCCATGCACCCGGTGCTCAGGGGCACTGTCCCCACGAGGTCCCTGCGCTGCTCCTGTCAGCATGTAGCAATGAAGCAAGGCCCCATAAAAGCAGCACTTCTGCTGCTTCTTGGAATTCAGATGAGCTGTACTCAGTAGAGACCATGAGACTGAACACAATGTAGTTTGGTAATTCTAATGAAATACAAAGATCTACCAGGAGTCTGGAAACAGATACCCAGAAAGCAAGGCTCCCTGCTGATGCCAGCCCTCACCGTGCCACCCAGCTCCCAAGCAGACAGCATGGCCAGCAAGCAATTGCACTGTGGCTTCAGATGGACCTGCTTGCATTGGCCTTAAGTTCTTTGGAGGAGCAATAGCTGAAAAGGCAGCAGGGCTGCGCTGTGAGGCTGTGCGTGCCCTGGGCAGTGTGGTGCAGCACCTGGCTTTGTAGGGCATGGGGGAAGGCAGATGGCAAAGTATGCCTCACATCAGCCCAAATTTAGGTCACGGCACCTGGCAGCTATTGGATAATGCCAATCGTGGGAGAAGAGGGACAGGTCCAGGTGATGCTGAATGATCCTGATCGAACCTGGGGTTATTGCATTTCTCCATGCTCTGTTCTTTTTAGGTTTTAATGCCACCAAAGCCCAGCCATGCACAACCTTCCAGATGAAATCCCACTCTTACTTGGGGGAAGCAGCTCCATTCACCAAAGGATAAAGGAAGATGTTTCCCATTAACACATCTAACACCCCCATTTGAACATTCCTGGTTGTGCTGAAGTGCTAATGAGATTTCACTCTTAGATTCTAGGAGGGGAGACAGTAATTGGGGCACATTTCATTTTCACGGCTGGAGAGGCTGAATTAATTGCCTGAGATTAACCCTTCTGCATGAGACAGCAGCTCTCCTGGATGGCAGCAAGGAGGAAATGAGCAAACACCTCAGCAATGATTGGGTGACTGATGGCAGGTGCAAAAGCAGGTGAAAATGAACAGCTCTGCAGCAGCACTGTCTTCATCCCCACCAGGGAGGTGGGTGCAGAGCTGCATGCAGACACGTAAAAACAATTTAATTCCATGCTTTAATTCTCTAAAGCTTTTGCATGTCCTGTGCCATGCAGGCAAGGGGATCTGCACCCTCAGCTCCTGCAGGGCAGTGATGCACCCTCTGGGATGGACCCTGAACCTCTGCCCAGGGCTGCACTGAGAAGCACCCTGGCTTGGATGCAGCTATGCAGAGAGATGCGACTCAGCAAATGAGGAAATAAGGTGAGCAAATGTTTTATTTAATGGATGGTTTAATTGCTGACATCTGTGATAAAAGCTCCACTGCTTTTTTTTTCTTCCCAAACTTATCTCAGGATGAAGCAGGGATGTGGGGGCAAATTCTTCCTGCAGTCCCTTTGAGTCCCATCCAAGGAAGATAGGGAATAAAATGTGGCACATGTTAAACATGTAAATGAGGTACTGATTTACTGATTTATCTGTTTCTCGCATGAGATCTTCTTTGGCTGCATCAGAATTACTGTATTATTTATAAGCCTTAAACATTTAAAATTAGATGTGTGGTTTTAAAACAAAACATCAAAACCTTCATACAAACCACATTGTTTCAATAAGAAATTAGATTTAAAAAAAAAAAAAATCAAATTCAGAATGTTTCTGTGCAGGATCAGACCTGCACTTCATGTGGTTCGCATCCACATCAGATCCACTCTGCACGACTCGGTTCTTCTTACAATGATTTGCAACAGTGAACTCAAAATAAACAGATCTGGTTTCATTCAGGAATATTTCCTTCTTATTGAAAAGCATCATTTTCTACACTGTCCCTTGACATTTTTGTGGGTAAATATTGCATGGACACTCATAACCCATCCGAGATGCTGGGATGTCCCACTGGAGCCAACAGCACCGCAGCAGTGCTCTCCATGATGTGCAGCCAAATATGTGGGAGCTGCATCATGCTGACCTGGATGGGACCAAGTTTTATCTGTTCCTTTCTAGCTGCAGCACCAGCTGTGCAAGCAGCACGGTCAGGGCTGCCTCGTTAGCTCCTGCCTCAGGCTGCACAGCCACCAAGAGCCAGCAGTGCTTCTGGGTTATTGGTGTTGCCACGAAAACCTGTTGAATGGCAAAGCCTGTTTCTAAAAGGAGATGTCCCTCGAGCAGCCAGCTGACAAAGGACTGGGAGGAATCTGCCAGCCAGGGCTCGTGATGGTTTCGTTTCATCCCACTGAGCTGGTGTTGACCCATGTCTCGCTGACTGCCCGCCTTACCTGTAGAAGGTGCTCGGGGTTAGTGAGCCTGGCACAGGGCAGGTTCATACCAGGGATGAAGGGTCCCTCCTGCCTGCCCCACCCCAAAGGGGCCTCTGTGGCCACTGGGAGCTGGTAGGCTCAGAAGTGCAGCCAAGATCAAGATGCTGGGAAGCTGGAGAACGGTGAAATGCGAAATTCAGCAAGAGTGTGAGGCAGGAACGAGTCCCAGCCCTGGGGGTGAAATGACATGCTGGGTTTGGGGATGGTGCCCATGTCTCGCACACGGGCTGCCAGCATGCAGGAGATGTGCTGCAGCACACACCCAGCAGGCACCACAGCTCATCAACCACGTTGTACAAGCAGGCACCTGGACAGCTACATCATGGCTGAAATGGTTCTCAGGTAGCAAGTCTGCCCTGGAAGGAGGAAGCACTCAGCTGCATGCTGGAATGTAAACGTGCAACCCCCCGGCCCCTTTGCAAGCTGTAGGTCCAGGGAAGACAGGTGGACGCCTGCAATCCAGCTCAATCTTCATCACAGACCCAGAATTCACCCCTCCCTTTACAAAAGCAAGACAAAGTATGACTACCACAGGCAGCCTGATGCTTTGGTCTCTTTTAAAGGATTGGTAGTTGCATACGTTTCCAAAGCCAGGCTGGAGCTGCACCTCGGTGATCAGAGGAAGAGGTCTGGGGCTGCCATGGCCTCAGACCTTTGTGTGAGGCTGGGAGAATCACGCCTCGGAGCATTGCAGGCTCCTGCATTCAGTCATACCACAACTTTCAGCCTCTGGCTATTCTTGCAACTTGTGCGTTCTTCAAACAGGGGGGGGAAATGCTGATGTCTCTCATTTACCATCACGGGCTGTTGCCCCACCATCATCACCCCATAAACATGTCAACAGCGAAACGCAAACCAAATTGCAGCGAAGAAACGCAACCATAGTCAGAGACCCATTAGCCTGTAATTGAGATGGCAGCAAGAAGATGGCTGAGAGAGGATGAAGGGCTCTGGGCTTCATGTGCTGGGCTGAGACATAACCGTGAGGAATGCCAGGGCTGTGCTGCAGCTCTCTATGGGCTTGGGTCCTGTTGCAGTGGTTAACATTGCCAAAATTGGTGGTTTTCTCCCAAAGGGAAGGACCAGCATCCCAAGTGTGAGGCCAAGCTGCCTGACACAGGCACAGGACTGGTCCCCGGGGCCCAAAGGCTGTTGGAAACAGCAGCACATATCACGATGCAAACAACAATGTGGATTACCCACCCATAAAAGAAGCAAAGAGCGTGGGTGCTCTCCAGGCCGTGTGTTTTCACTGCCTATTGTTGTCGTGGGGTCTCCTGTCATCCTTTCCACACTGACCCTGATGTATCTCTTTCACCCCGAGCCGTGCATTGGCAGTAGTGTGAGTCAGCACTGCCCCCCAGGTCCCCTCCATCCCTCCCACCCCATGCTAGGAAAACCAAAAGTCTTACTGGAGGACAGGAAGCTTTTGCTAACACCCCATTTAATGCACTTCTTTCTTTCTTTTTTTTTTTTTTTTTTTTTTTTTTTTCCTAATAGCAGCTGAGGAGTCGAGGGGAAAAGCAAGAATTGCAGGAATTGCTCATTCCATTTCCTGTGGTTTCATAATTTTGCTGCTTACCAATTTTGAATTTCACGAAGCTTGTGGTTTCCCAACAGCCTTCATCTGTGGGGAGGATACATTTCAGTAGCAAACTGAACTGACACAAAATTCCCAATGAAAATAATATGACAGCAATTGGCATTCTGAACTAAGTGAGAAAGAAACACAAATACCCCACTGGCTGAGCGGCCCGGGCGAGGAAGCGAAGCACCACGTCCCAAATGGAGGTCACCGCAGATCCTCCATCTCCATCCATGTGCAAAGTGCAGCCAAGTGTGGGCTGGGGGCTGCACGACTGAGCTCTGGCTCTTGTGAGCGGAAAACGCCCGATTGCATGTTGGAAAAGCATGGCGTGTTCCTCCTGCCTGCGGGTACTGGCAGCAGGCAGGTTGCAGTGGGTGGCAGGAAGGAAGTGGAGGGGGCTTTGGTGAGGTTTTCATCTGGAAAAATCAGAGGTTTTGCACGTGGCCCCCTCTGGCTGCGTTCCGTGCCCCCAAGTCTGGTGCATCACCCTGTGCAGCACGTGGGACCAGGCTGCTCCACATCACAGGGGCTGAAAGGAAAGGAGAGTGGGAAAGAGGAGAACATCCTGCTGGTTGAACAGTTGAGCAGGAGCACACTGCGATGGTGTTTTGCATCTGCGTGAGCACGGGCAGGGACACTGCTGCTGCACCTGGTTGGGGATGCTCTGTGCTTGGCGGGGGTCATCCTGGGACCCTCCTGGGAGCTCAGCAGAGCTCCTGGACCAGAATGAGTCCCACTTCCCTCGGTGGGTCAGGTCTGCAATGAATGGGCCCCAGTGTGATGCCTCGAGGTGAGCCCTGTGCAGGCACACAGCACAGGGACAGCACTGAGCTCTGTTTCTGAGCATCTTCTGGAACACTTCATGGATCGCTGTTGATTAGATACAGTAATAGCTGCTAACATCCTCCTCTGGAGACTGTTGGGGGTTTCGCTTGTGTTTATTGAAAATAAACTCTCAGAGGTGAAGAGGAGCCTGTTGGTGACATGAACTCACAGCACAGAAAATACATTTGTGAGCTCAGAATTTATAGCCTGCCTCCATAAAGCTGTCCAGAATCTGCGGATCTTTGCTTTAGATACTCATGTTAAAATAATTTTCATTCTGTTAAATGAAAAGTGCTTTAAGTTTGGCAGGCCTGTGCTGCTCATGCTCTCACCACTTCATAAATAATACTTTATAATAACAGCTCAGAATAAAAAAAAAAAAAAAAAAAAGAAAGAAAAAGGAGAGGGGGCTGATGTCCACCCCAAGCCCTCTGTGTTGGCTGGAAATACCTCTTGCTATGATGTCAGCGTCACTCTGACAGCATATCTGCCCAAATCACTACCACATGTGCAGCCAGGGGATGTGCTTTACCTGGACTTTCCATTGATTGAGTAATGCAGCTCAGAATCCTGGCAGCACCCTGGCCTGGCTCATGGGTTTGGGCTCCTCTGTGTTTTCCTGTTCATCAGTTACTAATATTGGCCAACGCCATCTCAATGAATTGTCCTCTTTCTGCTCTCCCAACACTTTCATCCTCTAAATAAATATTGCTTCACACTTTCCTGAGTGCCTTAGATATGATTTAATTCAAAACATGCGGTCACAGAAATGGGAAGAGGATGAACTCTTCATTTGGACACAAACCTGAACCCACGTAAGGACAGAGAGTAAAACAGTCCCACCTCTATGAGTGCCAAGAAACAAAATCCTCCTTGCTGCAAGAGATGCATCCAAAATTCGGAGGCTTTGCAACAATTTCACATGGCCTGAGCCACCTCTCTCCTGCCCCATGGGCTGCAGCTTGGGAAAGCTGGGGACACTTGGTCCTTATACCTATGGGCCAGCATGCTCCCGTCCTCCCAAAATGCTCCAGGAGGTGCAAAAAGACAGAAGGGAACCTGCATCCTCCCTGTATTCCTCCCAGCATCCCGCCCTGCCACGTGCCCTGGCTCCCACTGGCAGCAGCTTGCTGCTCCTACAGCAGCACGGGGGTTTTAGGTCCAACAACGCTTCTAATGACCCTTGAAAATTGTTTACCAGCCCTCGAAGGGGCTGAATTAATGAAATCTGCCCGGATTTCACATGGGTGTGACTGAGAGCAGGGAGGAACCCACCGGTCACCCCGCAGAGGAGCCTGTGGGCTGAACGTGATCCCTTCACTCTTTGGATGCCTTCAAGAGGGTTTTTTCTCCCTGCATGGCTTTGTACCCCTGATTTTAATTAGTCTGCTCTCTGAAGTGGTTTGGGGATGCAGCTTGAATGAAAGGCACAGTAAGAAAAAGAGCACAGTCTGGTACTAAATAGCAGGAGGACGTGTCCACATGTGGCAGCTGTTAGTCACATTGCTGAGCCATTGTCTGGGAGGGCTCATCGCACACTGCCTGGCTCTGAGAACAGGAGAGGACAGGGGACGGCTTGGAAATGGAGCAGGAGCTGAGAAATACGTGCATTAAAACCCTCTGCTAACGTGTAAAGGCAGCAAAGCATTTCTAGCACATACTTGTCCAGAAGCTCTCTGCCGTCCCTTCCCATCCCAGCAGAGATGATGCTCCAGGTCTACGAACTCCAGCTGGGTTTCTGCAGCAATACTGCGGGTGTTTCCCAGGGCAGGGGTACTGGAGGGATGCTCGGGGCAGTCTGACCCCAACCACAGCTGCGTTATCCCTCCCAGCCACGTCCTTTGTGTTAGCAGGAGGGAGATCTCTGAGGATTTGGCTCAGAGCAGACAATGATGCCATGAACACAGAGTTCTTCTCTGTGCCAACTCGTCTAACCTAATAAAAGGGGGAAATTTCCACTGACCCCAGGGGAGCCGGATGGTTGAGACAGAAAAAGAGGTGGAAAATTATTTATGACAGTGTAATTGCATTAGAGACAACTTGTGTCCAGCCAAGATTCCACAAGAAATTTAGGAAAGAACAACTTTAGGTCAAGCTGATTTGTTGTCCTGTGTGTGGAGGGGCAGATTTCCCCTGTGAAAATTGAACTTTGTAACCATGCAGGGACTCATAATCAAAATTAATGTGGAAAATAAATTGCTGGCTGGCATCCCTGAACAGCAGTGGACACTCACTTAACTCTGCTGTCCTGAGACTGCTGCATGTCCCAACCTACCCAGCCCTACAGAGATGACATTTTCCTTTGGTCCCTTAAACATCTTCTTGTTTTATTGTCCCTGGGGCAGGAGGGAGGAACAAAAGCATACCAGCGCTTGGGGCAGGGTGGCAGGAGCTGTGTAATGCTGGCTGGGACAGGAGGGGACAGCTTGCAGCCCTGTCTGGGGGCAAAGCATCACTGCTCTGGGCTGCCTGCATGGCACTGTGGTGAGTGGTGCAGCGTGGGTGCAGCGTGGGTGCACAGGGCCTCCAGCTGGTCCCAACTACTTCTTCTTGACCGTGCTGCAATGCTGCTTGGTTTCTCCATCATGGTGCTCCCCAGGTAATGCTCAGAACTCCAGGTTTGACACACTGATGGAGATGTGCTTCTCCTCAGTTCCAGCTGCATTCTCAGTCTTTACGAGTGGCATATTTTCAAGCATTTTTCTTCCTTTTCCAAGGAATCTGGGCGCCTTCTCTTTTCTCACATAAAGGTGAGAGCCTCCCTCTCTCGGATGCTTTCGATTGAGTCCAAACGTTGGAGCTTTAAGGAAAAAAAAATTTGCAAGAATTTCATAGAATCACAAAGGTTGGAAAAGACCTTTAAGATTAAACCCAGCCACCAACCCATCCCCACCATGCCCCCAAACTGCATCTCTGTGAGGACAAAGGCTGTCTGCTCTCCCTCCCAACCCAAGAGTGACAATGCAGGGAGAGGCCCAGGCCGTGCTCAGTGACGCAGTGCACGGGCACTGGAGATGCTGTACCCACAAAAAAAGAAAAGAGGTTTCAAGGATGTGACCCAAGGATTTTAACCTGGCTCCATTACAGAGTGCGCTGCTAATTCCGGTGGTTAATTTGATGATGTGTCATTTCCCTCCGTTGTTTGGTTCAAAAGATGAAGACTAAACGTCGATGTTAAAATTGCCCAGCTTTCAGATATCGCCCTTGGGAAAGCTTCAATCTCATCTTTTGTTTTTGTTTCTTTCTTTTTTTTCTTTTTTTTCTTTTTTTTTGCAGGTCCACAAATGTGTTTGTTTTATTAACGCAGCTGCAGGACAGATTAAAAAAAGCAAGTATCGTTGGCATTTAATATCTCTAATCCAGCAGTAAGACAAGCCTGCCGACTGTTTGCTTAATGTTTAACATCCCTTTCTGATTAAGAAAAAGGTTTGAAGTGATTATAGTTTATTTACAACAAAAAGTGGTCTTAAATGAGAGTTAATTCCTCCCCCTCCTCCCTCGTCGGGCTCTTTGCCAGTTGCCATGTGTCTGCTCAGCTCCCTTTAGCAGAGCATCCACAGAAGCCAGGGCAGGTGTTCCCACTGAGAAGGGCTTCTCCCCAAGCGGTGCCCACCCAGGGGTCCCAGCTCCCCCCACTCCCCCCACGTGCCTGCATGTACAAAGGGAAACGCCGCAGCTGAATACAAATAACTAAACAAAAATCCAGAGGAGCAGAATCCGGGGCTGATTTCCCACCCCACGCTTGGGACTGCCTGACATCGCCCAGCTCTGGAGGAACAGCAGCTCCTACCCAGGGGTGAAATAAGAGAATTATTCCAAACTGTAATGACAGCCCCTGGGGGCAGGGTGACGGGTCCCTGTGCTGCTGGATGCTTTGCAGCCTCCAGCCTGCTCGGGGTGAGAAGGCAATGCTGTCAGGAGGAGGAGGCAGGGAGGCAGCACAGGGGACCTCTGTGCTTTCCTCCCCAGGGGGCACGTGGGGACTTCTGTTGGGAATCTGTTGCTCTGGGGACAATCTGCAGAGCAGAGGGGTCAGGGCAGGGGACAGTGGCACTGCCCTCGGGTTGCAGCTCTGCACAAGAGCAGATGCAGACCTTCGCTGTCCCACTCAGATAACGCGTCATCCTGGGCGCCGAGAGCCATCTGTGCCACTCGCGAGGCATGAACTCTCCGTTAATTGGAAGTAATTTTCCTATAAAAATATAAAATTTCTTCTGCAAACAAAACGTTGGGCACGCGCTGCACGCTGACGTGGTGAAATGCTGTGAGGGGTCGGGAGCTGCAGGCAAAGCTCTGCTCTGGACAGGGCTGCACTTCCCAGCAGTGTGGGCAGCTCAGTGCACACAATGCAGCTGGCGGGAGCCCGAGGGGAGGCTCGCCGACATTGCCCATATTACTACCTACGGGATCAATGGAGGCCCCAGCTCTCACCGGCAGGGAGTGCAAGAAAGAAAGGCACAAAAGCTGTGGAGAGTGAATAAACTCAATTAGATCGCTGTAATTGCAACAAGAATTAGTGTGGGGGTCGGGCACATGTGCCGTCTCGGAGCGGTAATTAAAAGTGCAGTGTTTGCCATGCTGGGGAGGTGGCCTGCTGGGTCCCAGCAGTGCCCTTTGAAAAGCTCCACGACGGAGCTTCGGGGCTGGATAAATACAAATGTCAGTGCCTCGCAGCCCATGGGGGGACTCTCAATCCACAGCCCAGTGGGAGAATCCCCTGCTTTACATTCCCAACAGTTGGGCTAATTTCAGAGTCAGGCTTTGATGTGCTTTGGGGAGCCCTGTGTGCTACACACTTTCCCAGCGAGGCACCCCCTCCCTTTCTCAAATGCTTTATTAATTTTCTCCTGTGGTTTTTTTTTTATCCTCCCTTTCTCTTGGGCCTGCCTGCAACTTCTCTTTTGTGCTTAAACAGCGGGGCTCGTAGCTGAGAATTTATATCATTCTGAAATATATATAAAGAGGGGATAAAAGAAAAGATGTAGGAACCTGCGGAGATTTCTGCAATTATCCGCCCTGGGAGCCGGGGGCTTCTTCCTCCTGCAGCTCACCATGCAGCCTTCCCTTGTCCTCCCTCATCTCCTCCATCAGCAGGGAGCTGGGGCTGGCTGGTACCCAGGAGACAGCAACAGTGACACCGGGTTGTTGGATCCCCAGGACAGCCATGCAGTGGGCAAGAAGGTGCAGCCAGGCTACCCACAAAATGAGAACTGCACCAGGGAGCATCGCACAGCCATTCAAGGACAGGAGAGAGGCAGGACGAGGTGTGACCCTTAGGGCTGCCCTGCTGGCATGTGCACATATGGCGGCCATCCCCAAGGGGAGCAGAGCCAGCAGGGTGGGTGCATCACCCTTAGTGCAGGTAGTGGGCATTCGGGGAGCAGCACTGCTGGTGTGCACCTCCCCATGCACCAAGACAGCGCATGCCCAACACTGCACCCTGCCCACTCCGGTCTGCTGTGCTCCTCACCCCATCGCTGGTGCTCTCCAAGAGCAGCTCATGCACAGAACGTGCTACGGCCGCGAAGAGCATTGCTGCAGCCTCACAATGCTCGACCGATCCGGGGCTGCAGCCCCCTGGGATGCCCCTGCCCTCTCCCCCTCTCTCCCCCGCATCCCACCCCGCTGCTGGGCAATGGCGATATCCGCATGCTGCAGCAAGCAGCCCAGTGCTGCTCGGCTCTTTTTAAGCTGGCATCCAGCTCCTTTCCTGTTTCTTATTATCAGCTGAATTTGGCATGGAGGGGATTCTCTCCCCACATCCCGTTGGCATAAAAAAGGCTCAAAAACCAGCAAAACCATTGTTTGTACTTGAAGGGCGGGGACCAGGGTGAAAAGAACAGCATGTTTTAGAGCCCAGAGCTAGGAACCATTAGAGCATCTGGAACAGTTAGTGGGACAGGGGCGTTACAATTAAATAAAAATGGGTGATTACAGAGCCGTTCTCTCGTTCTGACATACACAAGGAAAGCAGCGGCACATGCCTGAGCATGCAGTTAAGGGGATTCCTCTCCTACAGACCCGGAATAAATGGGGTTTTCATCGGGGAAGTTTGAGGTTGGTATGAGTGCCTTATGAGGGATGGAGAACCGCTGCTTCCTACTGCCAGGACACCGCGCAGAGGCGTTTCTCACTGCAGGAGATGAGCGGGTGCAGGGAAAAGAGCCACGTTCCTCACAGCCGGGGCCCCAAGCAGCACGTGGGAACAGGGCTTTGTGGCTGCCATGCTCCCCGACCCCTCAGAGAGCACTGGGGTGCTCAGGCCGGCTGTCAGCTTGCAGCTGGGATGGAGCTTCCCCACCAGAACTTTAGCTTTCTCTTTTAACAAGTCCCTTAGGAGCGCTCGTGCCCCGTCCCTCCGGTTCCTGCTATTCAGAGGAAACTGGCAGGACTGGACAGCTCAGCTTTCACAAAGATATACATGTCCTGCAGAAAGAAATCCTACTGTTTGAGGACCTCAGCCCCGTCCCTTAAAATATGCTGTTTTCATTAAAGCGGTGAAATCGGATTTCAAAAAAAAAAAAAAAGAAAAAAACAAGAAAAAAACACACCAGGATTTGGATAGTGGCCCTTGATTTGGGCCTGATGAACAAGATCCAGAAGCAAAACAAAGGCTGTTTCCACAATGGTTGGAGGGAAAGGGAATCGGTCCAATTGCAAAACTTGGATCCTGGCACCGAGGGAGTCTTTGTGTGCAAGACCTGTGGCAATGGATGGCAATGACTTTGGGAAATTCAATACTCACCCAGCTCATAAACAGAAAGCAAGGAAAATAAACTTGGGCAGATGGGAGGAAGCAGAGAGCCAAAGCCGTGGATTTCTGCTAGGTTGGATACGGGCCACTCTGTCCTGGGCAGTGGGACGGGGCTGCAGAACTCTGAATGGGGCTGCGGCCACAGTGAGCTGCTATGGGGGAGACACGGCCATCCCCCATCGCAGGGTAGGCTGGGGATAGTGCTCACAGCCAAGGGATGGCCATGGCTCAGCCCCCACAGTGCTGGTGCTGATGTTGGTGCCCACCAGCGGCCCTGGGGCACGGTGCACAGCGTCGTGTCACTTGTGCTGCTTCATGTCAGAGCTCTCGGCTGCCGCATCGACAGGGCTGAGATGACAACTGGGATAGAAAAGAAACGCCTCCACCAGCCGCCTCCTCGCTCTCTCCTTGGTGCGGCGTGCAGCTGGATTCCTCCTGCAAACTCCCATGATTGAGCAACTCCCCAGCGCAGCTCCTCGTTTCTGCGCTGCTCCCTCATCTCCTGCCTGCGTGCAGGGAGAGGAGAGCCAAGGTTTATCTGCAGGGTGCCCACAGGTGGAAGGGTGCTCGTCTTCATGCTAAATTCCTCACTGTATTCACTTTCACGGGTGAAGATCAGCCATCAGAGCACACGCGGAACAGAGGCGATGGCTGAGGATGTGACATGAGCTGCGGTGAGATGGAGGCAGCAGTGAAAGGTTCAGTGAGCAGAACGACTTTGGAAAAAAGGGTTTTGAGAAACAGAAAGGATGACTCCAAAAGGCCTCAAAGCCACTGCCTGATGATGCCGCCTCACTCCGAAACACAAGAACTGACTGTTCTCTTTTGGCCACAGACAAGAGGAATCAGTATTCAGACCATTTACAGGCCAGAGCGGGTCAGCGGAGATATGAAATCTGTGGGATCACTGAATTCCCTCATTGCCACAGCCCTACATTTGCAACTGCAGATTGATGAAACTCCGCATCCCACCAGCCGCTGGGCACTGCCTGCAAACACGTGGCAAGGGCAGCACTGCCCGCCTTCCTGAGCCACATCAGGCATTGGGACACCAGGAACCAACCCAGATCCGGGGCTGGAAGCCACAGTCAACGCAGAGCCTGAACATGCACCTCCCCCAGCGAGCCACCACAGAAGCAGTTTGCGTGTAGGGAAAGCCTATGGTATTTTTATGTCCTGACAAATTTTCATTCTTTTGGCACAGAAAGAGAAACAGCGTCCTCCCCTCAAATTAGGCAACTATCATTGTTTATTTCAAAGTTTCGAACTACTGGCTCATAAAAACAAAGCAATTGAGAGCGGGGAGCGCTGTGAGGCGACGCAGCTGCTGCTGGTAGCAGTGGGGAGCTGGGGCTGATGCCATCCAGTGCCCATCATAGAGTCCCTCTCCTCCTGAATGTCCCAAACTGGGCTCTGCATGGCCAAGGACTGCTGCCATCTCTGTGACCAAGGAAGCAATATGGACTTCTCCATTGCCCTAAGCAAAGCTCGCTCCAGCTCAGCTTCCTTGGTGTTCTGCTTGCCTTTGGCCATGTGGATGGGACCCCCAGAGCTCTGCCCTCTGGCAGCCACACAGCAGACACCCAATTTCTGTTCATGTTCATCATGAGCGCGCAACACCACCATCCTCAGCGCTTGGCTGGTCCTAGAGCTTGAGGAATTGGTGCCATGACGAAGCCTTTGCCTGTTCAAACCAGACAAATTAGACTAAAGAAATCCAAGCCAGCCACCTACTGCTCCTCCTTGGAAATTCATAGAAGCATCTTTGGTCTGACCTTCATTTCTGACCAAAAAAAAAAAAAAGGCATAAGAAATACCAGTAATAAAATACAGTGGATACTTTGTTGGAGAAAAAATCATCAATCAGTATGAGAAGCACACTTGAAGCAGTATTTTAGAAGAGTATGTCAGATACACTGGCCAACCATTAAATTTCACAGGTTCAGTTTAAGAACTTCAGGAGATTGCTGGCATTGCCTGAAAGGGAGAGGAAAATTGCAAACACATGCTAGGGGCTCTGAGCGAGATGCAGAAATCTGGAGGATAATCCTTATTGCTATTTGAGATGGAGCCCAAGAGCCACAATAAAGAATTCCATTCACCTACCTGCAGAACGGCTAACTAGAATCATTAATGCCAGCGAGATTAAAAACATTTCTTTCGGGTCAGCAGACCTGATGGTTTATGAGGACCGTGGGTTCCTCTGACCTCAGCTGGCCTCCTGCAGCCCGCCAGCCGCTCTCCTCTCGCACCACTAGTCTGCAATGTTGCATTATCAATACAGCGGCTGCAAATTGTGCACCCCCAGGGACGGCTGTGGGGAGGGTGGACATTTCCCAGTGCTGGGGAGGGGGATGCTGGAGGCAAACAGCAGTGATGCTCCTTGCTGTGGGATGCGGAGATGAAGCCATGGCGTCTTTGGAAAACAATGGGCAGGGGGATGTGGGACCCTGTGTGGATGGGGGCATGAAGATAACGCAGCTCCTGCCCCTCACAGTGACTTTGTGGGGCTTCAGGGTCAGGATCTGTCTCCAAAACCCTCTGAGTGCCCAGGCTGTGATGCACGGCCGCAATGCACTCAGAGCCCAGCGGGGCTGTGTAGACACAGTGGAAAAGCCAAGGAGCTCCGTCTGCACGGGCTGCAGAGCTGGGAGCCTGGGGATCCAAAAAGATTGTTACTATACTTCAGATTATATAAATAACTCCCTGAATAAAACCACATGTGACCACATTCTGTTCTCCATCCCTCAGTGCTCTGCCGACAGCGCACAGACTTTTGCAACACTTGTTTACTAGGGAGACTGTATATAAAGTGAAAATAATTTGCTCGCTCTTATGTTTCCACTTTAATTCTCAGTGTATAAAAAAAACCTGTGAATTTGCTAATGGGCTTTGAAAATGTATTTTTAAAGCTAGGGCAGCTCGAGTCGGTGAGTTGTTACGAAGGATTACAGAAGGAACAAGGTTTCTAGAAAAATTATTCCCTTGAGACCATCCGTAGCAGCTGAAGGGCCTGATTCTTTCCAAGAAAATAAACACAGTTCTGCATCCAAAATGAAGCCTTGTTTCAGGTATGAAGCAAGCATGTTCTCCAGCGTTTATGTGCTCCCATCAGCGCTGGTGTTTAGTTTAACGTGTTTGGAGGCCAAACACACACTCACAAATACTCTCTACAAAGGAAGATTCCTGTTGCATCTTTAAAGCACACTTTTGGACGGAGATAAATGGCTGCGAGCTTTGGGAACGTTAGAGCCAGATGGTCAATTGAGATCGCTTTGTGCATTTCTGTGTTTCACTCCAGAGCTGATGTTGCATAAAAAATATTTTGGTAGCATTTGCTATGAGTTGCAGACCTGGGAGAAACCCCCGGAGCAAAAGGATTGATGAACGTTCCACGCTGAGGGGGTCACAAGTGTCCCAATCCCCTTTTCCTGGTCATGACAGTCAACGTGTGTTGGAGTTTCTCCAACTTGGAGGTAACTCAGAGCTTTGGATTTGGGATATTTTTAGTTGAACCATGTCCATGTGCACGGAGGAAAGGCGAATCCAGCGTGAGCACTGCACCTTCCCGCAGGGTTTATCGTTATTTTGTGTTGATGAACACAAGCTGTAATTCTCTGCAAACGCTTGGGAACTCTTCACCCAGCAGACAGGAACACGGGGTGGGAAGGCAACGATTGATGATCCGAATCACACTTTTACAAATTGTTTTTACAAGATCTGCTGGGGGGAAATACCACTTCTGCCTCCTGCCCCGTGCAGCTACGTGGGATCACAGCAGAGGGATTCCCCCCAGCTGTTTCCCTTTCCTGACACTTCCTCTGGTCCATGAAAGGCTGAGTTCTTCCCCTGGATGGCACTGCTTGGGGCCAAACGCGAGGCAGACTCCCAGCTGAGGATGTGAGCCATGCTGTTTCTACACTGGCTTTCCCCTTTCAGTGGTCACCTCTGATCTGACGTAGGGAAGGTGCATGATTTTCTGCATAGCTTTGATGAGAAACAGTCATTTGCCTATCACCTAATGTGAATGGGACAAAAGGATTTCACTGGTTCTATGGGATGGAGGATGTGACTGGGATCAACCATGCCAATGCTTAATGGGATTTAGGGACAGCCAACTCTGAATGGACACAGTGAAGAACCAGCAACCAGCACTGACTTCTAATAACCAGCAGCCAATGGTGAGAGGACATATGGAGGCAGTGTGGCTCAGCTGGAGATAAACCCCGGAGGTGTCAGGGCAGAGGGATAAGGAATTGTGCTGGCAGTAGGAAGGTGGAAAAGATGAAATTCTGGATGCTGGGGAAATAAACAATGCTGCCAGCCTGGACGTGCGTGTGAGCCTCGCGTCTCTGTTCCAGCCTAAGGACCCTAAAACACTGCATGCTCGTTGACTCACAGCTGCTGGCTTGTTTTGAAAAGGCTGTCCCGTGTTGCTGCAAAACAGCTGCTGGCTGCATGGCTTCCAGGAGGGGCGCAGCTCCAGCAGGGAGCCGGGCTCTGAACCCTGCTTCAGAAGACAGGGTGAGAAACACAGGACACCAGAAACCCTGAATTTGACTCCCAGGGGACTATGGCATCCCTTGTGACCCTGCAAGAGGGGAGAGACCCTGAGGGATGTTCTGGGCAGTGCGAATTTCCCAGGGAAGGTCGTTTATAAAACACATCCCACAGGGCAGTGTGGTGCCCTGGCCAGACCCATGCTGCTCCTATGGCCGTGCCTCCTCCTCTCCCACTCTCAATAGAAGGTTTTCCCCCACCCCCGTATCCTCAGTAGCACCACCTTGTCCCCACTAGCTCCAATGGTACAGGGGACACACGGCAGCCCCAACTCTGAGCAAATTTTGGCCACCTGAGCATTAAACCATGCTAAATTATACTGCAAATGGTTCCATTGAGCATGGGCAGTGGCGCTCGTATGGAGGAGCAACGGCGAAGTTTAAGCATCTGGTTCTGTGAATTCCTATATTGTAATAAAATAAGTCTTCCCACAGATTTCACGTCATCTTTGTCTGGGCATCACTGAACTGTGAAGGGAGAAACTTTTTTGTTTCTTTTTTTTTTGTGGTTTTCAGAGGAACAAAGAGACAATCTGCATCTGGTGAGGTGTCTTGGCAGCCTCCTGCACCCAGCCTGCATCTTGCGCTGGCAGCGTGGCCCCATGTCATGGGATGGTAACTGCTGACCCACAGCAGAGCCTGGAGGGGGCATGGGGTCTGCGAGGGCTGGGGAGGGCCGGGCTGCAGCCTGTGGATACTGGAAGCAGCAGCACAGTGCAATGAATCAAGGCAATGCCTGCAGCCCAATTTTTGCCCTTGTTCAAATGCAAGGGCAACAAATAATGTGCAACAGACTGGTTAAAAACTCGCAGGCTTTGTTCAGGTCCAGGAAGAACCGTTGCCTCCTGCTCACCCAGTGCCCTGCCTATCTATGTCTGCCTGGCTTGTGCCCTGTCTGCAGGCATTTCTGCCTTATCAGTATTACTGGTTTTTCACCCAAATGCTCTCCAGGCTTGCTCTTTGGCACCAGAACAGCTTGGAGCATCTTTCAGAGGAAGGGTGGATGGGCTGATTCAGATGTGATGCTCAGCCTCATTACCAATGCTTTCTTTCATGTGTGGGAGGACAGCTGCTGATTCTCCCCTAAGCTGCCAGGCAGCAGCTGCCCACAGCCTTTGTCCAGATGCTTGTCTTGTTTGAAGAGCTTTCCTGCAAGATAGGAATCTCCTGGAAAAGGTGACACAGCAGAGGGAGTGGGCACAGAAACCTGCTGGGAAATGGGATATCATCAGGTTTCCATCGAGCCCAGGGCTGTCCTTCCATAGGAGCAGACCCTGAGCTACGCAGTGCCAGGCTCAGCTCACACACGCTCTGGGCTGCTCCCTGCACTGATCCAAGGCTGTTTGCCTTCGGTTATTGCCTTGAGACTTTCCATGCTGTCTGAGCAAGCTGGCTGGTGAGCCTGCAGCCTGCCCTCCTTTGCAGACAGGTGACTTTCCAGCACCAACAAAATGCACAGAGTCCCCTCCTGCTCCTCAGCTGGACAGTTTGCAGCAGTACAGCCTGTAACACATCACACTGCTTTGTTTATTCAGAGGCAGGCGTGTTTAAGAGGCCCTGTGCTTATCTTAAGTCTACCACTTACAAGCAGAAGGAAGGCCCCAATCTGCTGAAGGCCAGCAGGGATGTTTGGCTGCAGCCACCCCTCACAGGTGATTAATGCCTATGGAGGAACACGATTATAAATGCAACAAACTGAGCATTTTGAGGAGGGGAATGTGACCCCATTCCCCAGCCTCACCCTTCCCTAAGTCTTCCTGCTCCCTTAGCCCGGTAAATGCCACTGGTGAGAGCAGAGAAATTGTAACCATCCATCTCCAGAAGCCATTTTTCAGTGGGACTAGATTCCATTTAGTCCCTGGACTTAGCAGTCTGTTTGGCAAAAGGGATTTCATTCCTTTGCTTCTTTTTGTCAGGATGGATTTACTGATCCCAAACACGCTCCTCACACTTTATTTAGGGCTTAAAGCGCATCATTTACATCGCAGAGCTGTCACCAGCCTGTCTGAGCTGCAGAGGCAGACAGGCAATGCATTTCCCTTGCCCCACTGTTCTCCCCGCCAGATGTGAGGATAACTCATCAAGAAGTTCTCTCAATAGTTACAGTTTGCCCGTCGGGGAACTGTTGCCTATTTCCCACCACGCTGAGGCAGCAAGCTCAGAGTGGATGGGTGTTCTCCCCCAGCTGCATTCCTATGGATATGTCACCTGTAACATGCAGAGAATTCCATGCTCTCGCTAAGGGATGCCAGGCAATGGCTGTTGAGCACACCAGAAGCCCCCCTCGCTTTTGCCCCCAGGATCTGCTCTCTTGTCTCTCCAGCACTGGATGATGGAGGCAGATGGCGAAGCTCTTCATGGCCATGCATTTCTACACAGGTGCTTGACACCTGTTTTGCTTTATGAAAACAGCAATCCATTTTTTAGCCTGATCTCAATTGGATTTCTAATTTTAGCCAAGCAGCTCTGCAATGGGACTCCTCGCACTGGAGCTGATTGCAGTTGGTTTGTGGCATGGCAGCAAAGCCAGCATCTCACTGTTGCTGGCCTGCACCTCACCTCCTGATGGTACAGATCTGCACATGAGACCGATGCAGGCTGGCACCTTGCTGCTGGCACAGCCACCTCCCCAGGGCTGGCAGGGGGTACACATCTCGTTGGTTGTTTCCTTCTTCAGAAGTCAGGCCCCGCTCAGGACTTCTTTGCTCTTGCCCACTGTACCTATAGCAGCCACTTCAGGCCGTTTGTTCCTTTGCAGCCACAGGCCACGCTCATTCTGCACTTTACATCCCTGGTCCGTGGTTACCCATCCTAGGCACAGCATGATGAATGGAGACAGAGCTCCCAATCTCTTCATCCTTAGGGAACCTGAAGCTTCGCACAGGCCTTCCAAATGAAGCTGCTGACCTCTGGGAGCTCTGGAGGCACAAGGAACAAGCAGCGTTAGCATGATCGATCCCTGATGATAGCACAGAAGGGAGAGCAGGCAGGATTTACATTCTGTCCCTTACGAATGGTTTGGCTGACATATTAAAAGCCGGATGGAACATAAAAATGGAATTTATTCAAATTAAATGGTTGCAAATGTCATACTACATTGAGCCAGAAAGTCTTCCTACACGCAACAAACCAAGGCTATGCTTCTAGAGAGCAAATAATTTTACCTGCCACTTCCTCCAGATGATGAACCCAGAATCCTCATCCTGGATTTCTGATTCAAAACCAAAGAACAAACAGCACCATGCTGTCACAGTGCCAGGATCTATCCAGAAAACCGCCGTATACTTCTTCGATTAATTGAATGAGCACTGTTTCTTTCCAGGTGAATAGCAAAACCATCTGCAGATGTGACTTAACCAGCAGTTGTTAATGTTTAACATTTGCCCTGCAATTCCAAATCACCAACTCATGAAATGAAAGCGAAGCCATGCAGGCTTGGAAGGGCTGTGGCCATGGGTGCTGACATTGGCGTCGCTCAGCAGGAGCAGATTAAAACATGGGGGATCTCCCTTCCTATTCGTGTTTGCTTCTCGGGTCAGAGAAATCTCTGGGTGTGCAGAAGAGGCGCTGTGCCCTCTGCTACCATCAGCACTGCCCTCCTAGACCCTGGCCTGAGGATGCTCTGCACGTTCTCCTTCCACTTGAATAAATCAAATTGCTTCAGAGTGCACCAGAACTGTGAACTATGTGTTCGTAGGGCAACTGTGAGCTGGAAATTCCCAATAAATGACAAAAACACAAAGATCAAACAAGTAAAACCTGAGGATGCAGTTACTCATCCACGTGGCAATGACAGGACGGAGCACAACCCCTGGCACTCTCTTACCTTCTCCTTCAGACAGCATCACTCAGACCTGGAGCCGCTCAGCAGCAGCCAGCTCGTATTTCTGGGGATTTCTAGTGCAGAGAGCAGAGCTTAGCACCCCAGCCCTGCTCAGCCCCCAGAGCCCCGCTGGGATCCTCTCCAAGATGGACTTATTTTAAGCACATGACTGCTCTGACTCTAGAGAACCAGCTTTGCTCTCTGCCTGCTGCTCAATGTGTGTTACCATTCAGCTTTTGGGGGCTCAGCACCTTGCAGCATTGCTGGGGCTCAGGGGGGCAGTGCACCTTGCCTCGGTGCTCAGCCTGCTTCCATCAATGTCTTGTAAATGCAAAGCTCCAGCTCTCATTACCGCTCCTCTGAATCAGCCCGTCCTCCTCTCTACATGAGATATGTTTTGAATGATAGCATTTGTCTTTAATAAATGGCCACTCCATAAACCGCCTCCTATGGGAAACCTGGGCTTTGTAAGTAAAACCTGATGTTTCCATTTCATTATAATGCATTTGCTATTAAGGATGAATCCCAACTCATCCCCTGTTTAATATCAGCCTAAGGTGTGCACTGGTTTAGTATTACTATTTATGAAATTCATATAGCTGGCCTTAATCCGTTTCAGATCCCACAGCTGCACCCCTATCAGCATCAACTTGACCTGAAATTGGGATATTCACCTTTACTGGAGTCCACTGCATCAGTAACATTCCGAGATAAGGAGCAAAGCTCCCTGCAACCCCACAAAAGAGTCCAACTGTAGGATTAAAGACCTTTATCAGGTAGTCAGCATATCCGCGTCCTTCTTTGGCTTAAACAAATGTAAAGTGTGTGCAGAGCTATGCCTTGGATCCACGCTTCATGTTTCACAGCCATTCATCATCTCCCTGTGCTGCATCCCTCAGATATTTCCAGCAAAAGCAATGAGATAATCTCTGTCCCATGGGAACTGCCTCACTGGTATCTCCTGCGGCTTGAAAGGGGAAGCAGGACCTGACTTAATCCCCTGCCTGTCTGTGCAGAGATGACTTTTCTGACACAGTCTCACCGGGGACCGAAGATCCCTCAAATAGCCCTCAAAGGTGGAGGAATGAGGTTCAGGAAACGCTGTGGATCTGCTGGAGAAAGAAGAGAAGGCATTACATGAAGTTGTGCAGAGCCGCAAACAAATGGATGAGAAGAGACGTGTATTTTAGCTGGATTGATTTGCTTCCCTTTTTCTAGGGATATACAGACAAGTGTCACCACGGCACAGCAAATGAATGAAACCACAAAGCCATTAGCTGAATTTTCCAGCCCGGTTGATGTCCAGCTTGGGCTCAGGCCAGCTGTAACCAGACCTCAGATTCAGCAACAGAGTGGTGGCTGTGGGACTGAACCTGCTGTGCTGAGCCTCCAGTGCTGGGCTCCCATCCCCACAGCAACCCCGGGCACTGGGCACAGCTGCTGCCAGCAGGTGAAGGTGCTGCACTGCATTTCCTAAGCAAGGAAGGTTGTTTGAAGTGACCGCTCCGACGTGTTTACTCATAGGACTGGCTTGTTCAGAAAGCTCTGATTGGAACCTATAGTTTACAAGTTCATAGCAAATGCCCTTTGGGGATGGTAAAAAAAAAGAAAAAAAAAAAGAAAAAAAAAGACTGACCCATTTGAGTTCCATCTGTTGGGGTTTATAACTGTTCTCCTTATAATTGTCAACAGACAATGTGAATTGCAATTAGCTAATTGCTTGCTAACTTTCCGTTCTAATAATAGTCATGTTCCAAGTTATACAAGCTTGGAGCTGCTGCTGTTCCCTTGCAACTGGCAATAATAAATAATACCGTATTCCCTCAGCATTGCCCTCTCTTCCAAGTTTCATCCCCATGCAAATTGCTCCAGCATGTACTAATCCCTGACGGGATGGCAAAGGCATCAACAGCATTTATTTGTAGTTTGCTGTGCTGGGAGCATTCTGCACTTGAACGATGATGTGGCATCGGGACACGGCTGCTCCTCTGCTCTACTTGTCCCTTCCATGCAGTGACTGCAGCAGGTTGGGGAGCTGCCACCCCGTGTCCCTGGAAAGCCGGCCTGCTTGTGTTTGCTTTCCATTTTTGGTTGGTTCCTTTTGTTTTGTTTTCCTTTTACAGGATCAGATGTGGCCCTGACCCCTGTATTGACATGTTTTATTACCAGTAGCTTCAACAGTGTCAGCACAGACCTAAACTGGAGCTTTGGAGAACACACACTCCCCAAAAACAGACCAAGCTGTGCATTGTCACTGCTGCGTGCTGCAGCGATAAGGAGGGGCCAGGACCCCCATGGGGCTTCAGTCAGTGACAGCTGTCAGGTTGGGTGCAGAGCCTGAACTTTCCCGGGGGGAGGGGGGGGTTGATGCAGGGAACTCCCTTCCGAGTGGCAGAACTATTTTGCACCCCTCACCAGGCTTTCTGCTTTCCAGCCCATTACTGTCGTGCAGATGCAGCTAATTGGGAAGCAAAGCAACAGGCTGATCCAGTGAAATCAAGGCAAGCCAATGAAATGAGCAATAACATTCTCTGGCGCTCGAGAAACTACTGAAGGCAAACCTGCCAGCGAGCTGACATCTCCAGAGCTTACAGCCTAATCTTATTAAACTCGACCAAAAAGCCTTTTAGAGTTGGGGGAGCAGTGTCCAGCAAAAGCTGGTCTGGATTATTCCTCGAGCACTTCAGGGCTTTGTGCTTGCTGTTGGATCCCCACACCTGCAGTGGGGGAGGCAGGACCCCCTGTGCCCACGTGGAAATGGGCACCTGAAGCCCGGGGGCTCTGCACACCCAAGGCTGAGCTTGATGCAGAACGATGGGTGCGTGGCAGCAGCTTGGGAATCCCCCTTAGCACAACTGCTCCATCTCCACCTTCAGTGATTTCCCAGCCTCTAGCTCCTGGCAGGGCAGCTCGGTTCCTCGGTTTCAGAGCTGCTCCAGATTCCTCATCCTTTGTGAACAGTTTTTCCGTCCCTTCCTTCTCTCCTCCCCTGCTTCTGACATTTGACTCACGGATAGATTTATTAAGTTTAAAAGCACTCCTTGTACAAGCCTCAAGAGCATGTTCCCCACTCCACAGCCTCATCCGCCTCTTTTCCATTTGCACAACCTGCTTTGACCCTCTTTCCCAGCGTTTTGGTGGAGAGGTATCAAAATCGTGCCATAAAGCAGAATTCTCCCTGCAGGAGATATCCCCTTTCCTTTGCATAACAGCATGGTGATCTCTTGAGGAAGGAGAGCTCTGTGTCCTGGCCTGGACAACCCAGAAATCCTCTTTCAACCACTTTCCCCTTTCTCAGCAGATTCCTGGACCTCCCCAGGTGCCATACCTACAGACACACAGCCATATGCATCCTTCACCCCTCACACTTGCACTCCTTTTCCTCAATGAAACCCTTGCGTCTCCACTCCCAGGACCTCCAAGAATCACCATGAAGCAGAAGCTGATTTTAAACACCCCAAAATTTCCAAAAAACTCGATGTCCCTCCATCATGAAACATCACAGAAGAGCCAACTACAACTCGTTGCAAAAAAAAAAAAGAAAAAAGGGCCAGATGTGGCAAATGGGGCCTGTTTTGGTGTGGCAGAGGGATGGTCGAACCAGTTGATCTAACGACCATTTTGATCTTCAGACCATGCAAATCAATGAGGCCTGAGCAGGTCCTGATGGGCTGGTCCCCAAATTTCTGTTTTGTTTTCCTCTCTGCTTAAATTTCTTTGTCATTTCAAATTCACCATGAGAAGAGGAAGACGGGTAGCACATCAGGAAAGGAAACCAACAATGGCACGTTATCTCTCAGGCACCCAAAAGAAGAAAAATCATAGGATTTATTCCAGGATTCCAACCCCTCCCGCGCTGCGCTGGATCCCAAAACAGGAACGCACTGCTCTCTGCCAGTGACAGCAAGGAAGAGCACTGTTGCCATCTCTGCCTTCTCCCCACATTCAGGTGCACAAAGCAGAAGTGCCTGTTGTGACTCAATCCGAGTAGTGGGACACAACGAGCCGAAGGAATTCAGCCAACAGAACAGCTTTGCTTACTTCTGCTTTGGCTTCCTCTTCGTATGTTTTTTCTCAGCACTGGTTGATGGATTTCAGACCCAGGGAACATTAAGAAATGAAATGGAGAAGGCTGTGACACGCTGTGCATGGTGCCAAGGAATGGCGGTGACGCACGGCAGCTGGCGGCTCGGAGTGCACCTCACCCTGGGACCCCAAACTGCCCTGCCCTGGGTGCAGCTCCTGGGGCACAGCACAGCAGGATGGCCACCTTCTGCTTCACAGCTTCTGCAGACATCAGGAAGGCTTCAGCGGGGTTTGGGGTATCTTCAGCAACCAGCCCCTCGGAAGTCAAGGAAGGGAAATCAACAGGAAGGCGGCTGGGACCTTGCTGCTGCACGGCACAGTTTGTTCCTGGAGCTGGCTGTGCTCCGTGGAGCAGCACTGCTTTTGGAGCACAGAGAGAGGAAAGAATGGGGCGTTATCGGAGCACACCGAGGTCCCGCAGACTGCGTCCTTCCCACTGTGCCATGACTGCCATGTGGGTTACTCCCAGCAATCGCTGCCAGGTACAGCTTGAAATGAGACCATAAGGTCTGACCAGCTTGAATTAATCTCCTAACCTCAGGAGAGAAGAGAAAAGGTCCTATTAAACTTGGTGCAAAGCTGACTCTGGTCTCTGGCTGACAAGTGGCTATGGACTATACACAAAAATGCTCTAAAGCTGACTGCACCAAATGTTTCTTCTCCACCTAACACAGTTGTTTGGGATTCGGTTAGAAACAAAACTGCATCTTGTAGTTTTTAATAAAGCTCTTGGCCAGCAGTTCAAACACTGGAGAGGGGGAGAGGGAGAGAGAGGTTGAATTTATGGGAGCGGGAGGAGATCATTTGCTTTCTTAGGATTGAAAAGATTAATCGTCTGCAAAGGCTCTTGGATTCATTCCTCACATAGCAGAATGGTTAGGAGACTTACCGGCTTGATATTCTTCATTCTCCTTCCCCAGGTGGCCCAGAGACTGTCTGGACTGCAGGAAAAAGGACGGGGAGCCGTCCTGTGTCAGCTCCTGGTGAGGAAGTAGCAGTGGTGCAGCAGGAGGAGGAGCACCAAACCCCACTGCACTGCAAGATTAAAGATCTATGTACTGTTCTGTAAGCTCCAGTTGTGCGGAAAGGCAACGGTGAATGTGGGGCTGGCAGGGAGCACAGAACAAAACAGGTTCATCCTACCAACTCTTACCCATTGCTGGACCACCAATGGCACCAACCACATCATAGCAAGTCTCCCAGTTAATGGAAATTCCTCTCTCCGAGCACCAGTATTCTTCAGTCAACTCATAACATGCTGAGGTGAACCCCAAAGTAAAGACAAATGGAAGGAAAAAGACAGCAGTATCCCAAGGCCACCGAACAGCCCAAAGGTTTCTAATATCGCAAACACAAGGCAAGCCTTACTGAACAGCAAGCACGAAGGACAGATGAAAAGCAGATTGGGAAAAGAAGGAGAAGCAAGGAATGTCCACAGGGAAGCGTGGGATGTGTCCCCAAGGCAAGCCAGGGGCTGTGCTGAAGAGCTGTTCTCCAGGACTGCAAACTGACCCATTCATTACTTCCAGCCTTACAGACCTCATCATGCCCTGGGACAACAGTTTGCCCTTTCCCCTCAGAAGCTCACGCTGAACAGTGCAGACAGTGAGGCTGCATGCTGCGAGTAAAGGGAGACATCAGGCCTATCCCAGTCTGAAGGAACAGCCACCTCCCCAAAACCAAACTTATTTGGGAAACAGGATGAGAGGATAAGTCACGAAACACGGTTTCTACTGTTGTCTTGCTGTTGTCCTATGATACCTAACAGACCTCCTAATGCTGCTACTACTGGGAGGTTGCAAGCTGACAGCCCTGCCCCTTGGTCGAGTGCAAGTGAAATACTGAGTGCTTTCAGAACTTCATAGAAAGCCATGGAGCAGAGTCATATGCAGAAAATGAAGCTCACAGCACTATTTCCGAATGCTCACCGTGCTCCAGTTTGGGTGCGGGGGGCTGCAGCAGTGCTCATAATGCCATATTTTGATGTTGTTTTGCAGAAGGCTAAGAACAGCCTTATTTTCCAAATAATTTTAGGAAATGTAACGTTTGCTCCATCTGAGAATGAATGAGGAACTTGAGCAGAACTGTTAAACATAAAAGTTCCTGGACATCTGGAAAGGATTAGTCAGGAAGGTGCTTGGGACAAGGAGTTCAGGCAAGTTCAAGAGACACCTACTGTACATTTGTTTCCACAGAAAAAGGGAGGAGGAGAGAAAGGGTTGCGGGGAAAAGCAGGAAGGGAGGATTGAAATAAAACCTACACAGGAATGGCAGATAAGGTGGGAGAGACCAGAGCAGTCTGCACTTTGCTGACTGCTGCAGAGAGTCTGCTAAACAGAGAGGGCAGGGTGCAGCACCGGGGGATGGAGCACAGAGGCAAAGAACCGACCCAAGAGACTTTTGTGCCCATCTTTGCAAGGCTAGACAATGGGCCCTGAGCTGAGCACTTCCTCACCGCAGGAGAGCACTTCCTTGCTTTGTAGCCAGATGCGTTCCCTTTCAACTCACGTCTATAGGATTAGCAGATTTTGTTCCCCTTGGAGCTCACCAGCAGCTCAACAGGGCAAATGCTGTGATAAAGTCAAGAGCACTCGAGAAACATTAAAGCGTAGACAGCCGAGTGCCAGGAATGAGAGCTGCACATTCAATTAATGTAGATGGGAGAATGTTTGTTTTATTTCTGAGTGGATAAGCACTCGAGCAGGCTCTGGGGCCCTGCAAAATCACAAAGGAGTGCTGCTCCAGGCCAAGATGAAAGTCTCAAAGAATAAGCAAGGAAACCGCAGGGGCTTGTGAAACTTATGCTTGGTTTATTAAATGACTCACAAGGTTTTTTGTCACATATTTCTGCATCCAACTAAAATCAAACTTAAAATCGGGTGCCAAATCCTTTACCTTTTTTTTCCTTGTTATGGAAATTTGATTTTGAAATCTGCCCGATAACCCATGAACTTATGCTAGAAGAAAGCTTTTGTTGTTTCCCGTGGAAGTCTGGAGTTCTGAATCTGACACTCCAAATCCACGGATTCTGGTTCCAGATGGAGACAGGACAAAGATGTTGGGACAGTGGTATATTATCCATGTGTACGAGATGCTACCACTGTCTGGAGAGTTGGCAGTGATACAACGCATAAGAGCATGTTTTCAATAAGGTGGCAGGAGGGTCAGAAAGCACACCTATACTCTATTGTAGAGTGAGAGAATGGGGTGATACAAATGTGTTTAAAATAAAATTACCCACAGACAGTCTCATTTCCAAAGCAGAACTGTGTAGAGAAGCTAACTTTCACCCTACATGAAAAAAACACAAACCAACCAGATAGAAGTCAGATGTTCCCTATAAATGTTTGTGGGTATTTAAATTTAGTAACTGATCTCAGTTTGTGCTTTTCTCATAAGTGAAGAATAACTATTTTCAAATTAAGTTAGTAGGAGGTAAAGCTGAAAATCAAAGCACAAGCTCTGTGTTTCCTGAAAACTTCACTTTAACAAGGTAGCTCCAGCTGCTAACTTTGTTTTATTGCATTCCTAAGAGACAGGTCTTCATGCAAGAACATTTTAAGAGCTCTGTTCCAAAAATAAAGGCACTCCGAGTTACTTTTATGGTTAGGTGTGTCATGTCAGTTAGTCTTAGGGCAAGCAATGCCTTTGGTACTGCTCTTGCCTCCTGACCTCGCTGGGCTGGAGCCCCTGTCCCCATACACCTACCTGGTGTCCTTGCTTCTTTGAGCTGCATGCTGGGGCAGCACTGAAACAACAGCATCCATTCTGCTTGGCTGCAGGTATCTGGCTCAGCAGTGCAGACTCCCGGGGATGGAAAGAGGAGGAGTGGCCTTCTCACCTGAGTGCTCTGAAGTTCAGCCCGTGGAAGCTAAATGCCCACCCTGACTGCCTTCGTGGTGGGATGCTTTGAACCTGCAGATTCTCCAGCAAACACAGGCTAAAGGGAGTCTCGCATCTACAAGGAACAACATTCTTGTTAACAACTGGGGATCTTGGCAGCCTTCCTGAGCTGCAACATACAGACCTTGAAACTGAACAAAACCCACAGTTGTATCCAATTAGAGCCCTCTGATGCAGAGGTTCATTTGTGCCCTTCCAGAAGACTGCAGACAAATGCAATTGATGACATGGCCTACCAGCCATAAACCATTCTTGGTAATTAATTGCACCAAAACTTCAACGAGCGCTTCCTTCACCCCATTCCAGTAAGAGTTGGGAGTTGGATCATGGCTTCCTTCAGTTCAGAAACCCCTCTCAGCACTCCCACAGCACTGTCATGAACCCAAGACAGATAATAGAGAGCCAGGCTTCCAGAAGCAGAAAGGCCACCAATGAACTGTTCTGAAGGCCTTCCAAACTTTAAATCCATTTGTTCCTTATGCAGCTGCAAGATGGGCTGCCAGAGGAGTATTAAAAAGCTGTACAGCCTTTTGTGTGCACATGTAAACATAATTTTGCATCCACAAACACCACCATTTACTGTTTTCTAATGATAAGATGAAACCTCAAAGCCCAAGCAAAGATGGCACCCCAAGAAACACCTTACAGTCATCTGTCTTTACTCACTTTGTGCCGTATGTGATGAGCATAAGATCATACAGCTGTTCCCTATCAGGTTGTCTGCCCTCCCCTCTGGCTTTACACTGCCATTTTATAGCAGAGAGGTTTCTTGTATCTTCTCTATGCTGAAGTCTAACAGCTCAGGATTTAGCTCAAACTGTGGCAAAGGGACTAAGTCCAGAGTATGTCACCGTGCTTCAGAAGTGACAGTAACAAAAACCTCAGGCACACATTTGTTGAGAGGTCAGATCATTTTGGCCCATTCTTGTGTCACGGAGAGACTCAAGATGTTCACGGGAAGCAGTCATAAGCTCAGAGCACCCTCAGACAGCAAACCAAAGACAGACTATCAAGAGTGGTGACAATTACAGCACACACCAGCCAGCTGCATGCGGAGTCAGGCAGTAAGCAGAAGCAAACAGAAAAATGCAGCAGCTCACGCTGAAGGAATGTCAACAGACATGAAAACTGAAGTCTCTTCCCTCCCATCAAAATGCTTACTATTAATTTGCAAATCAAACAGCTTGGCAGCATACTCCGAACACAAGCAATACATCTTCACTTCTGCCACAGGCTCTCAGCTATCAGAAAAGGGACAGGTAGATGGATGAGAGAGCCTGCTATTATCTTTGTTCTTTGCTGTATCCCAACACACCACCTTGTTTGTCAGATGGATTTAGAGCGACAGCCTCTCCAGACACCAGCAGTCAGCTGTCACAAAAGAGCTAGGAGGTGATCCAAGTGAATCTACTGCAGCCTGTCATCCCACAGCAGACTCATCCCTTCCTTCAAATCAGAACCCAGTTACGCCCCTAGGGAAGGTCACGGGCTGAACACTCCAAGCAGGTGATAGCTAATAAAGTTCACCTAGGGTACTTCACTGGCCAGATCCTAAATGCTGGGGACGTTTGAATTTAAATAACTGAAAGGTAGAAGGTGAATATCTGGAGTTGAGAGAGGAGACTGTGGGCTGGGAGCAAAGGTTTGGAAATTTGATGAAATTTTGCAGTGTACTGTGCACAGGAAAATAGATGCCTGATTCTGAACCAAGACTGTGATGCAACCAACTGCACCAGAAGCACACTGACAAAACGAGTCAGTGACAGGTCCTGGTGAAACAGAGCTGCTCGAGGATGAGAAATACTTTGCACACAGAAGCATCTGCATCGAGACTGCTACACAACCATTAGCTAAATAAACTTCATTCTTGGCTAATCTGCCAAACCAGTATCTTCACTGCATCATCTGCTTTATCTTAAGCTGAAACAGTCAGAGGAGGAGCCCATTTCTCACTTCCCTGGGAATGAGATGGCCAAGCAAAAAGCTCCCCAGCAGCAGAAATTTGACTCAGCAGTTAAACTGCACTCTTGCACAAGGTCTATAGGGGATGCACAGAGCAGAAGCCACAAGAGCCCCTTTCAGGGCAGGCTGGACGGCAGGATCAGCACCAGCAAGCAATCCAGGGCCCTGAAGCAATGTTGGGCTTGCAGACAAAAGAGGAATTGCCTCCCAGCCCCCATGGCCAGCAGATGCCTGGAACACCTGCCCTGTATGTACTCAGAGCAGAAATTGCCTGGCTTTCCATGTGCTTAACACCCTTAGTTTGACAAATGCTGATTTCATCAGTCATGACACCCTGAAGCCATACCAAAGCCAAGTGGGTGACGTTATTTTTCTTTGCAATTAAAACTGCATATTAAGTACCATTCCACAAAGAGCTGTCAGCTGATGGGGAAGCACTGGCAGCAGCAGCCTTGCACGATCAGCAGTCTTCAAAGGCTGCCGCACAGAGCCCTCTGCAGGTCGAGCAGTGCCCTCAGGTGGTCGAATGGATTCCTCGGGTTTGAAACTTATTTTGTGCTTTTATCCCCCCCCCCCCCCCCAAAAAAAAAAAAACAGTGGGGGAGAGAAAGACAGAGACAGCAAACTACAGCTGTAACTTACTGCTAGAGACACATATCCCATCACTTTCTTGGAACATTACAGAGCATCCTTTTCACTGCCAACAAAAGGTGAACCTAAAACAGACAGCGGTTGCTGGCACAGAGCAGGAGGTTTTATGATTGAGTGGTAAACATGCCCTTGTAGAGATATTTCTTTTCAGCACGTGATTTTTGCTTACACAGACATGTCTTTCTCAGAAAGATAAAACACTCTTCAAACTGCCCACATCAGAACTCAACTGTTTATGCTGGTTATGTGTACCTTCCTAACCACACATTCAAGCCAAATTTGTGCTTTCATCCCTCCTGGAATAAGGAAAACACACTGCTCAGAAGGACAACGTACAAACTACTTATAATTCCTGATATGACATCTTTTATTTAAAGGATGTTATCTAAAACGCTTTCCCATCAACCTGCTGTGTCTCACATTACATTCATTTGCAGTGCACTTCACTGCTTGCTTGCAAGTTAGCCAGTTACAAAATTTCTTTCAGCGTATAAAACATCAGTGGGGGGGAAAAGGAAAGACAACTTCTGTAGCTGAAGACAATTTCTTTCTATTGTCATGACCTGTCGAGCTCAACCTCTTCCTCAAACACAATCCATCTCCGCTTGAAAATGGAACAGTTCAAGCACTTCCTATAGAGGTCACCTCATCCACCTTCTAAATATTGCCTCAAGTAATTTTCCTCTTAGTGGTTATCTCAGGATATACCACACGTTCACACCAGCTGGTCAACATCAGTCCTGCCCTGCTCTCCATCTGAAGCCTTGCCAGCAGTGCAGCTGTCACTGGTTGTCCAAAAAGAGAGAGATCTTAAGAAAAGAATCTGAGTTGGGAAAGAAAACAAAACAAACAAACAAAAAAAACCAGAGCTATTAATTAGTACATTTCACCTGTATTAATACATTTCATCTGTATTCTGTATCAGCAGAAAATTATTTCTAAAATCATATATATATATATATATAAGCTTACATAAAGTAACTTTGTAGACCAAATGAAACAGATTATCAAAGCCCTTATAAAAAAGCAAGAAAGAAAGCTGCTCTGAGATGATCCTGGAGTGCAATAGCTGGCATTTACCACCAAATTGTGTACAAAATCTGTGAGCTGGTTGATTGCAAAGAGGAAGGGCAGAGAGCATGCTCAGCCACTGCTACTGAGCCAAACAGTACAAGCAACACAGGATGTAGGTGATATGCAGGCCTCCTGCCTTCAGGGAAGAGATACCAGCACAGGGCTGAAAGAAGAAAAGAAAAAGAAAGAAGAAAACATCCTTCAGGTCCAACATGTGAAGAACTACCTTGCACAGTGTCTTCCCCATAGCGCTCTAAAATCCTCTCCCAGGCCTGTGGGAGGGCTTCCATGTCTGCCAGGCTGTCACAGCTGATGAGCAGGAGGAACAGTCTGATCTCCAGATACCTTCACACAGCATAAGGACAACACAGAGAAAGGCACACCCAGCAGCCCAGCATTGCTACAAGAAGGATACAGGTGCCGGTAGTAACGCTCCACATCCTGCAGTCCCTCCAGAGCGTCGGCCAACGACGGGCAGCGCGGCCCGCGCCGCAGCACCTCGGTTAAGCTCAGCTCCGCCGCCCGTTCCTCGTACAGCCGCATCACGGCGGCAGCGCCGGCCCCCACCGCGTCCCTCACGGCGCGCAGCTCCTCCCTGCACGGCTCAGAGCTCAGCGGCCCGGCCCCGCGCCCCGCACCCGGCCCGGCCCCGCCGCCTCCCCCTCACCGCCGCTCGCAGAGCTCCTCCAGCAGCGCCTCGGCCGCTCCGCGCTGTTTCCGCCACAGCCTCTCCCTCAGCTCGCTGAAGGCTCCCAGCGGCGTCCCTTCCCACGCTAACCGCCGCGCCGCCCGCATCTGCGCCGCCAGCCCGGCCAGCGACGCCAACAGCGGCGCACAGGCGGCCACAGCTGCCCGCCATGCCGCGTCCCGCCGCGCCGCTGCCGCCGCCCACTCCCGTAGCGCCGCCACCATCGCAGCCATCGCCGCCATGGCGACCGCCGACCCGGAAGCGGTCGCTGCGTGATACGTCATCACAACGCACCAAGCTCCGATTGGCCGCACCTCTCTCGGTTGTGATTGGCTGCGCTGAGTCTCGCGGAGTTCTGATTGGGCAGCGGGCGGGCGGATGTTGATGCTTTGAGGCAGCGGGGCAGCGTTGGGGCGATTGCTGGGCGCTGATGGGCGTTTGCCTGGTTGCTTGCTTTTAAGCGGGTCGAGCAAAAGCATCTTTTACCACTACAGCCTCTGGCAGGAACGACCATCTCTGTGCTCAAGGGGGCCCCTCTGTTGTCGCACCCAAAGTTGTTGGCATTCGCTTCTCCGTGAATTTCTTACACAGAGGAGCGCCCCGCTGCTGGCTTTGCGTGTCAGCCATCAGAATGCAGAGGGTTCTTCTTCGGACCTTTGAACGTGAAATAAAAAGAGTTTTGACTCAAAGTGCATCAAGCGATGGCAGTAAAATCGTTCACTTTTACACTTTTGCAGCAGAGCTTTGAGGGCACTAGAAATGAATGAAGCCGTGCTCGGTGTCTGTCAGACCGTTGTTCATCCCTTGGTCCATCCATTGTGGTCTCCATTTATCTTCCTTCCATTAGAATATGTAAATATATATATTTTCCCCCTGGATAATAATTAAGAGGCAGCTACTTTATTTCATCAAAGGTAGATACCAATATACACTTACCTTAGGCTTGCAAACCAGCAAGCTGGTCAGAAAGGCAACTCTGATATCTTGCAGAAGGCATTAGCAGCAGACAGAGTGGCTGGAATTTGCTTCTCTCTGGGAAAAGAAAGCAGCAGATCAGATCTGTTGTACCAATTTCTCTGCTGAGGGACTTAAGAGGTGACGACCCTCAGCGCAGTGCCTGACACAGCTAAAGGCAAGTTGTGGTGCCTGGGATTCAAATGGAAAACTGCATGGTGCCGCCGTGAATTGCAGTCTTTATGCTTTTGAGGTTTTAAAGTGAACACACACATTTTATTGGGTTTAAAGAACTGAAAATCACAGGTGATTTGACAGACTATCAGTGAGCCCTCTGGCTGAATAGGCTCCTGTAACTCAGAGGTTATTCACTGATGTCTGGAATGAGAGGGAACTTTCCTTATAAGCTTTTCAAAATTTTTAGGAGAAGCCGTTCTCCTGAAATTGGATATTAAACAGGGGAGAAGAAAACTTGGACTAGACAAACCTTTCTTTCCCCCTTTATACTCATTAAAATAGAATTGATTCACTACAGCTCCTTGACAAAGAAACAAATCCAGCAAATGGTGTTTAAACTGAATAAAAATTCCTCAGTGGTTAATATATATATAAATATGTATATTTACTTTCTAATTGCTTATTGGAAATAGAGACATATTTTTTCATTCCAAGTTCAGGAAAACTCACCTTTAGCCTTTTCCTAGGCAGTTAGATTTATATCGAAACTCAAACAGGGACACTCATCCGTTTGTTTCTGAAATGAGGCAGGAGAGAGAAGTCTTTTATTTGCTTTTCCTGCAACCACGGCAGCCTTACTTCGTAACAGCTTGGAAACGCAGAGCTCTCTGCAGAGTGCCAGGGTTGTTCAGGTCGTGGCAGCTTCCAGGTCTTAACTGCAGGTGGCAATATTGTGAACTCCTCATCTGCTAGGACACCTGATGCGCTGCCTTGGCTGAGTTCTGCAAGCAATCGTTTAAAGAAAACCCAAACAACTGTAAATAAAGCCATGAAGCACTTGGGAACAAATATGCAGCCCTAGATTCTGCTTTAAGCATCTACTGAGGTTGGATCTAAAATGCTTAGCTTGCCAAGAGAATTCTTTTGTTAATACTGTTGTCTTTTAAAAGTTCCAAATATAATCCTTACGGACAAGAATTCATATTCTTGCCAGCCATTTCATTTTCCTATTTAACACTGAGATATGGTACAGTTAGTAAGTAAATGCACGCATTAACGTTTTTCCTAATAAGAGTGGCAGTAGTCCTCTGGATCGGTGCAGGGTTTGTTCTGAAGGAGGCCTAATTGCTTCCTGAGCTATTTTCCAGTTGTGACTTTCTTGTAGGAAGAGTGATTTGGGGAGTCAGGGCCACGGTTTGCTAAAAGACTGCTGATGTCCTTTAGATCAAGGCCATTGATGTGAACCAGAGTTCTTTCCAAAATAAGTCTCCTCAGTGACAAAGCAAGCTGAAGAAAGATGAGTTTGTGGTACTTCCAGCAGCACAGACCCTGCGGGGAGCGAGCAAGTAGCAGGGTGTGCCTTTTTCACCAGGCTGAAGTAGTGAATTACTACAGTCCTGCAGGGGAAATAACATTTGTTTTCCCAGACAGTCCTCCAGCCACGAGTTCCTGTGTGCACCAAGTGGGTGCAGCAGCAAGCTGTGTGTGAGTCTGCCCGTGAGCCTCTGCTTGCACTGCAGCTCTGGGCATGAGAGCTCCAAAGTTGAGCCCAAATTCATAATGAAAATGTAAAACTATTAATCTAGGGAAATAACGAGCAGAATGGGTACCCAGCGAGGTACCTTCCCTGCGATGTGCTGACATTGAACTCCTTTTTCAATGGGACTCTGTTAGATAATGATCCTCATAGGTGGCTCTTCCAGGCAATTTGATAGATGTGCACTATCAAGCATTGTCAGAAATAGCTCCGTACACAAAGCAAGTGTTTATCATCATGGACACCTTGCAGGTGGTCACTGATTCAATGACATTGTAAGAAATAAATAGATAACAATTCCCTGCTTGCCGATGGAAGAGATAACAGTTTAGAACAAATTAGAGTTGTCTCTAGGCAATTTTTTTCATGGAGGAGCGTTTGATTTGAAGGTGCAGCACGTGCAGCTCCTCCAGCTGACCTGTACGATTCCACCAAAACCCCATGTTTTCTGTGGTCATCTGAAAGCACACGAAGGGAAGGCGTTTCTTAGCATTGCTAAAAGAACAGAGGAGCTGTAATTCATTTCTCTTTTCTAAATTGGAGACTGGGAAAAGCTCAGACTCAAAGGTGAAATGAATATCTGGACACCCTTCCGATTTCGGTGAGTTTCATTGAACAAACCGCATCTCCAAATTTCGCATTCAAATGCAGCATCTGCCTCCAGCAGCAGAGATGCTCCGCGAGCCGAAATTTCATCCATCTGTGGAACCTGTGAATCATTTGAGAACGTCGGCCCGCAGATGACAGCTTTGGGAGCCAGGAAATAACAAAGAAAAGGTATTTTCAAAACAAACATTAATTGTTTCACCAGCAACATAAATTGTCCCCTTATCAGGGTGTCCATGCAGTGAAATGATGGGTTTGCTTTCCTCTCCCATCCCGGCGTGCTTTTCCATGCAGTTGACCTGTGCTGCTTGCAGCGGGGATGTTACACCAGCAGATCTAACTTCCAGCAGAGTTCACAGCAGTTTTTAATGAGGCACAAAGATCTTTTTCATTAAGATGTCCAGTCCGTGGGCTGTACTGACAGTTCTTCCTGGATCCCAGGCCCCTCTGCTGCAACCCTGCTGCAGCAGGCTCCAGCCGGCACCGCTTGTCTGCTCATTGTGTTTACTCTCTGCCTGCTTCCAGCCAAGGCTCTCTTCACTTTAGGCAGAGCCCTCCTGGAAGCGCCCAGCTGGTGTCCAGGATCAGCTTCCAGCAGCTCACTGGGACTACTGAAATGCTCAAATATTAAATTCAGCCCACATCTTGTGTTGGATTGCTTTACAGTGCAAAGTGGGGGTAGTCCAAGGATGAAGCATTAATCCAGATGTTCCCCCTTGATAAGGGGGCTGACTGCTGAGTCTTAAGTTTGGCATTTAATGTTAAGATGTGGGTGGTGGAGGGTGGGAGGTGAAAACAATTACTCAAATTAACAGGCTTGTAAGTGTTTCGCAATATAAGCTTCTGTAACTTTGCTCCTTTTTCTCCGTTCTTTTTCTTTTTTTTCCCCTTAACTGGGACAGATTTAACATTTTAATTAACCGGACTGATATCATTTAGGACTGATATCATTGGGCACTCAATTAGGTAAAATATATTAATTAGAAGACTTAACTGATGGTGGCTTCCCTGGGCTGACATCTGGCTGCATGGAAGCTGTGTTGTGCAGTGATGAGCAGCATCCCCTCCACTCCGGACAGCATCTGCTGTGATGTGACATTCCCAGAGGGACCTTGCAGCCTTTTATCTGATCCTGTGTCATGTGTCACAGGCTACAGGGACTCCTGAAAACAAATCAAACAACGTTGTTTGCCATGGATTTAGCTTTCTTTTTCTCTAATTGATTTTACCGCAGGGTTCTGGATGAATGCTGGAGGTGTCTGCAGAGAAGAGCCTTGCTGTAATGCCTGCTCATCTCCTATGTGTGTGTGTGTTCAGGGGCAGAGTGGTTGCTCATATACCTGGCCCCTGTGCAGGAGCGTGTTCAGCAGAGATGCCTTCTTCACTCTTTACTTGATGGCAAAGCCGTGATCCTGCTGTGGGTGGCCAAAAGTGGCTGGGCAGGTGCTTCTCTCCACCTGGGATTACGGAACCAGCAGCCTGATGGTAAGATGCACTTCTGGAAAGCTGCATTGCTCTGTGCGAGGTCCTGAGGTGTGCTGCACTCTGTCCCATCACTGTTACGCTCCCACACAGGGAGGATGGCAGCTGGTCACAGCCCATCTCTCAGGGCCATGCCGCCTGCAGCCGACTGGCAGAACAACAAGGGCTTCGCCCTGCCTGGCTCTGAAGTGTCAAAACACTTCAAAGGAGAAAGGGAGAGGCCAACTGCCCAAGCAGACAAGTTCTCTGAAAAGGGAATTGTGAGCATAGCTTCTCTCCAGCTGGAAAACCGTCTCTGTGGGGCAGGGAGAGAGCTGGGTGCTCGAGCTGGGTGTGCTGAGCCCCCTCCAGCAAGACACGCTTGTGATGCTATATTGCAAACCCTTTCTTGGAACATAAATCTAGTGTTTCCTTCTGTGTAGGAAGAGAGGCAATCATGAGACAGCTGGGTTTCTGCTTTTATAATCTCACAGCAGCAAGTTTTAGCTGTCAGGAGTTCCAAATAAGTATATCCAATTTATTCATAGATGGTAGCTTTCTTAAAGGCAAGGCTTCTTTCATAGCTGGGCTGCAAATCAGATCCACATTGTCCAGTGAATCTCATTTACTGTAAGATAATACAAAAAACTGATGTGGCTGGACCTCACTGTGGAATTGCAGGGTGCCACTGCTCTGCTGTCACATCTGAGCTGGGGGAAAGCATAAATGTCCTCTTAAAATACAGTGGTGGGAAACATAGCTTATGGGGTGCGGACTTCAGTGCAAATTTATTCCTGGCTCTGATGAGGGTGGGGATGAAAGTCAGTGCCCGTAAGCCATGCAGCTTCACCCATCCCTCGCCCAGAAGCATTATTACACTGAAAAATGGGATTAGGCAGAATCACTAATTTGAACATCACACAAAGAGACCAAAATCCCAGGCACCCTCCCCGTCTCTCCAGAGAAAGATTTACTGCCTGCAACAGTGTAATTAATCTAATTTCCATTAATAAGGATGAGACAGTTAATAGGAAAGTCATGTCCTCAAAGTTGGTTGCCGCCTGTAAGCCTGGCTGGGCCCAGGAGAGCAGCAGAGCTGTGCCCATCTGCTTGGAGGGAGAAGATGCTCTCACGGCATCTTCGTCTGCTGTATTGCCCGCGTCGCACGGCCTCGCAGCAACTGGCTGAGAGCAGCTTTCCAGGGAAAAATCAATATTTACTAGTTATGGGTCAGTCTTCCTTATAAAGTACAAAGCCTGCTGATTTTGCACAGTTCAGGGCTGCGCTGAGCTGGGAAGCCGGCACTTTTTGTACACAATTTGAACTTAATTCCTTTGCTGTAAAGTAGCAAGTGGAAACATTAATAAGAACTCAGCTGCTGTTGCAGCCCTGCTCTGCCTGTGGGCTCAGTGCTCTGAACACAGCTGTGCCCCAGCGCTGGTGGGAGGGAGGGGGGGATGCAGTGTTGTCTGGGCACAAGGACGATGGAAAAGGGCAATTTGTCCTTGTCCTGCACCGCTCCTGTAAATAGCATCCGGGGCTTTGTGCCTCTCCTGCCCACCATTCCTCTGTTGTCCTTGCCTACCCTCTGCATCTGGCTCCCATGGCATTCAGCCACTGCAGGGCTGTCCCCTTCTGCAAGGGGCTTCAATTCACCTTCAGCAAGAATGCTAAGAGAGTTTCAGTGTGATGAACAGCAGCTAATGATACCCTCTGCGAGGAGTGAGTGGATTTCTTCCTGTTGCTGCAGCACACATTAAAGCTGGAGGCGTACCTTGTTCTGTTCCATAATCCTCAATGTGCAAACGACCAGGGAAGAGCTGGTTTGCACCATCCCTTTTTGCCTCTTCCTACTGTCAGGTGGCTTTGACTCATCTGTGCGGCGAAGGCTGGAGCTGGAACAAAGTAAGGTTCGTGTTTCCTGAGTGCTGGGGCTCTCTGAGCAGGCACATGGCTTATGGGAAACAGGGTGGCAGGAGGGCTGGAGCAGGAGAGGAGAAGCTGCTGGTCAGTGGGCACGACTTGATTTAGCTGTCCTGCTTTTTGCTTTCCTCTATATGTGTAGGAAGAGCTGGTGGATGTCCCAGTGTGCTACTGCAACAGTTTCCTGACAAAACACCGTGAGTTTTCTTCCCAGTTCCCCACAGATGTTCTGTGTGAGAACCCAGCAGCGGGATGTGGGGGACAGTGAGTGATGACTGCCGCTGTACAGCTCAGCCTCCCTCTGCTGCCACGCACCGCAGTGAGGGGACGGTGGGAGAAAGGCACGGGGAGGGCTCTGCTTCAGACAGAAAGCTTATTTCCCACTGAGGGTGACCTTGTGGCCCGGGAGCCTGGGAAGCCGAATCCTGATGGCACTTGATTGATGGGATCTGAGGAGTCGTTCTCCCTCAATGTCAGTCAGCCTGCCTCTGCTGACTGCAAATGAAGGCACGAGAAATTGGACGGTAATCAATGCCAGATGGAAAGTGCAATTGAAAATGCCTTCTGTCTGGAGCGCGTGGCCCTGGAGGAGAGCTTGGCTGGGGCAGCGCTGAGCTCGTGTGCGCTCACAAACGTTCCTGCTTTCCCTTTCCTTTTCTGTTGTTCAATTATCACACACGAGGACGACAGGAGATGCATCTCCATAGGAACCCACTGGATGAAGAAACCGCTTGCCCAGCACTGCCAGCTCCGAGTCCTGCCAGCTCTGAGCAGCTCATGCAGATCAGGAAAGAGATGCTGTTATCCCACCAGGCAGCACGGGGCTGGAAAGCAATAGCTTTGCACTTTGTAGGGCACACAGAGAAACCCTCCCTGGAGTAATGTGTGCCCACAGGGAGCAGAGCTGCTCAGGGAAGCATCTGAGTGCTGTGCATCCCAAGGGGACTTGGACAGCAGAAGGGATTTCTGTGCGTTATATTGCAACAGAGCATCACCTGCACGTGGTATGGGATTGTGCTTCTTTCTGGGACCAGGGCTTCAGACGTGGGGGAAAACCCACGGAAGGCTGTTCTTCCTAAGGAAACCCACAGACATCTGTGTTTCCTAGGGAAATGAGGGTGTTTTTAAGAGGAATTTAGTGATTTAACTCGTCTCAGAGAGAAAGAAACAGGGGTGTAGCATGTGTCAGCAGAAAAATAGCGCTGTAAGCGATGCTATTCAAGCACTGCATTTGAAATGCTTGTTAAAATTAAAGGCCCGCATTACTTTGTTATAGGGAATTGCCTCGGGCACATTCAAATGCATCAGCTCCTGGAGCTCTGCTGATGGAAAAGGCCATCAGAGAGTGTCAGTGCCATGAAATGCGTTAGAGGCACCTGATGGGACGGGAGTTGGGGCTGTCAGGAGCGGGGTTCCTCCAGCCTTGCAGATCCTTCACCAGTGGTAAAGAGCCCTTTGATGGCAGGGATGCAAGAAGCCTTCAGAGAACGAAAACCTGCAGGACAACAGGAGCACACCCCCACCATCATCACCAGCATATGGCAAAGTCAAAAAATATACAAGGGGAAAGTCAGGCAGCAAGGAGCAGCCACGAAGAGGCAGCAGAATGGGGCTGCAGAAGGGTTTTCCCATAGATGCATGCAGACATTTGGCTGCAGCTGGGTTCTTCCAGTTCAGCATTTCGTCATTAGGAGAGCTGAACCATAAATTGCTTTGGAATATATGAATTTCCTTTCCCAGCATGTGGATTAGTTCAGTCCCAGGGGCAGAGGCAGCTCAGCCCATGCAGGGCGGTGCTGGCAGTCACTGGGTCTGCTCACACCGATGAACCCACGTGTCTGTCAGGCAGCAAACCTCTTGTAGGGTGGAATTAATGCTGAAAAGCAGCAAGGGGGTTTCTGGTATGTGGTAACCGCAGCTGTTAAATGGTGCGATTAGGAAATGGTGTGATTAACGGGAACACAACGCCTGCCAGTGCTGGGAATGCCCCATGCGTGTGCAGCCCTGCTCAGGAGCAGTAAGAGCAGGGCAGGAGAAGAGAGGATGGAGGATGCTTCCCCTGGGGTCACCTCATGCCCCTAGAAGGACACCCCCAAACTCCCACACCAGCTCAGTACAAGGCAGCAACAAGGCTCTGCTTGTTTGCTATAAATAAAAGCCCTTGCAAGATAGAACCAATTTCCTTTTCCCCTTGGGACAATGCCAACTGATAGCAATCCCATTATTTTTGGCAAATAACACCCCTGGCGGTTTCTTGCATGTTTGAGGAAGCAGGCGTCTTGCTGAGAATGAATTACAGGTTCGCTTTCTCATCAAATATCCAGCTCACCTAGAAACAAGGAGGCCCAATGGCAAAGGGAGGAAACTTCAGAGACAAAGTGCATTGCTAATAGCCTACATTAATTGCCGATTCTTTGGAGCCGGGCTCATTGGAGCCTACAGCTCACTCCACATAATAACATCTCCCTCCTTCGTCCTCACCCATCTGGCACTTGCCATCTGCTCTCCACAACACTCCCTGCCTTACCAGAGCCTGGCTGCAGGAAGTTTCTCTGTGCAGAATGCTGGAGCCCCGGGTAGGGCGCTGCTGGCTGCAGCAGCAGGGCAGCACGGGCAGGACGAGCACTGCAATCAGGGCAGCACGGGCAGGACGAGCACTGCAATCAGGGCAGCACGGGCAGGACGAGCACTGCAATCA